>JAQIUQ010006649.1:17500-56176 GCA_030378365.1 Hybognathus amarus
TAGCATTGATCACATTTAATAAATTAATAGTTAGAATATTAATAGAATTAATAGTTCTTTCCTAGTTCAGTGACATTTCATAATGTGATTCAGAAGAAGGCCTAATAAAGCTCAAACCTGCACCACAGATGTTGCTGGTAGAATGTAAGTGTATAACAGCAGAGTAACTTCATTATTTGGAGCCCCAATCAAATGCAGAAAAGTGATGTATAGCCTAATTGTTCAATTTGCTTCTTTCTAATATTTAGAACAAAAAAGCAAGGTTCCTTTTTCATTCCAGGGATCCAGAAGGAACAATCTCTTCTTCTTGGATCCCATTCAAAGCTTATTCCCAGAAAGCCAACAAATGGGAGATCTCAAGCTCTCTCTCTCTCTCTTCTTATCCCCTCCTGCACAGAACAACAGATTTGACAGGAAAAAGCCAAGCACTGCCAGTTACTCTATTGGGCGAGCTCGCTTCCTAATGAATTGAGGACATCTGTGCTTCTAGCCAGCGATGCATCAGATGAAAGTTGGACGCTTGCCACCAAATGGAGGCAATCATTTCAACTGGAATCTGCTGGAAGGTACAATAATGTAGATGTGATGCACTCTGTCTGTTGTAGGAGTCATATTTCCAAAGCATGAAAGGCTGACGAGGGAAAAACTGACAGAGGATGTTTCAGTTAAGCCCGTTTGACACGAGGCATCAATCACTACCGTGGCCTAAACCACTAGTTCTGTCTTATCTTCACCCCGACCACGCTGATATATTTCATTACAAAGCCAAGCAAGAGCAAAGAAAAGGGGGAATACAGTGGGATTCAATCATGTCAGAAATGCAACCTTTCTTATCCTAATAGAGTTAAATGCCTTGACTTTAAATCAACGTTAAACAAACTAGTTCTAACATGATATCATTTCAAGACGATTTTATCTTGAGTTCATAAAGCAAGTGTAAGCATCCCTTCACATTAATAAGCAAATATTCAACTGAGAAAATGAAATTATCGTTGTCAGGGTCCATTCAGGATATGAGTATGATTTGCATAGCCTAATATGAACATTTATATAATTTCTATTGTCGTTTAGTTTAGCTTATTTAGATAAATAAATGTGGGATTATGCTGTTGTCCTAAAATTATTCCAATCCAATGCTAAACGCTAGAAGTCTCTAGTCATGGTGGGATTCAAACGAGTGAATCAGGATTGTTCTGCGTTCTCATTGGTCGGTTTTTAATCCGACCAATGAGAAAAATATTAACTAAATAAAAAAAGTAAACCATTTTCAGGTTGTTTTAAAATAAAACAATTTGTGAAAATTCCTCCACATTTTGACACATACACTCTAAGCAATGCTGGGTTGTTTTTACTCAAATTTGGGTCAAATATGGACAAATCCAAATGTTGGGTTAAAAATGTAATTTGAATTTTAACCCAACTTCAACTTTCACTTTTTAACTGTACATTTTTTAATTACCTTTTTAACCCAACATTTGGGTTTGTCCATATTTTACCCAAATTTAGGTTGAAACAACCGAGCATTTTTAGAGTGTAGGCATAACATTTTATGAATTATCATGGATTAAAAATGGCACAAACAAGAAAAATTAAAGAATTAATTTACATACTAACTTCAATAAATTAATCTACAAATACGGTATAAAATCTACACCAGTCATATTTTTAATCTATAATTTCAGTCACTGTCTCCCTGCATAAATGCATTGAGTTGCTGCCATGTGATTGGATGCCAGATATTTGTGTCAATGAGCAGTTGAATAGGTGTACCTAATAAAGTGGCCTGTGTGTGTGTTGCCTATATATACATACAATGGTCTCTGATTTAATCGATGCATGTTAGCAATCCTTTCTGACCTTCAGAGTATTGATTGCGAGATCATAATGCTTCTAAAATTCCCCAGCATGTGGAATTAATGCCGAGCTGGACAGTCATTTTGAGCACTGGAGCTCTGCGACTTGGCACACAATGATATTGATCTCTTTTGTCTCAAAACTGTGTCCTAAAATAAACGTTGTCCCCAACTGTCCTGTCACATCCTACTGTCCCTCTGAAAAGCCACGATCTAATCAATATTGTTTTAACAGAAGTTAGTCCAGCTGTAAGTTCCAAACACACTAATCTGTTTTGCTATACACATTTTTCTCTCTCTCTTTTTAGAGCAAGGTCAAGAAAACAGCTGTTATTTGCTTGACTGAGATGGAGTATCAATTTATAATTGTTCTATTGTTTAATAAGGCAACTAAATAACATGAATCAATGGATGTGTGCAAGAAGAGCAGGTTATTAGTGTTGATCTCAGGCTCCTTGAGTCTGAATCTGTGTTCTCCTTAGAAAAGTGCTGAGTCATATAGAGGAGATGTCACTTTACTCCAGCTTAGGTTAGCAGTTTACAGAGAGGAAGAATATTTATCTTTCATCCATCATTTGCTGAAGAGCTTAGGAGGACCGGCTTCAACCATAACAGAAAAAAACTGTGTTAGGATACACTCTATTTTGGGTCAAATATGGACAATCCCAGCAATTGGGTTAAATTTTTAAATTACATTTTTAACCCAATGTTTCAGTTTGTCCATATTTGACCCAAAATTGGGTTAAAACAACCCAGCATTTTGGTTTCTTTGAAATGATTCGGAAATCAATATCTCTATGCAACAAAATAACCAATGACGAATGTTTACAGCGCATACAAAAAGTGTTTAGTCAAGCAAAATTAGATTTTTTTTTTTTTGGTAAGGACACATTAAATTGATCAAAAGTCGCATTTATAATGGTACAACATATTTATATTTCTTTTTTAAGGTGCTATATGTATTTTTTAGAGGCTTCTATCGGTGATGCAACATGACATCATTATTTTTGCGTCAATACACATGCCACTTTCGAGTCAAGTGCCGTGTTATCTATACGCATTTTGAGCTATCCGCGTGTATGCGTGTATGCCTACGCCGTTAAATGTCTGAGTTATTCCGCGTGTATGTACACGCCTTTAAATGTCCGAGCGAAACGAAGCAAAATGTACATCTACATCTGGGGAGCGATATTTTTTTCTTAGGATGGTAGACTCATATATGCTATTAACGCCAGTGACGGGTAGGTTTAGGGACTGGTTTAGGGTTGGTCATATATTTATACAGTAATGTAACGTTAAGTCAATGGCGTTCATAAACACGCTGAAAAGCGATTATGCGTGTTGATAGTATGCCAAAAATGCAAATACAAATTGGCGTGTCATACATACGCCATTTCATGACATCAGTCTGGGTGATGTTTCAGATTGCAACCAATTTTTACAAGAGCACTCATGGTACACTTTCAACACACCGGAGAAAGCATCACACAACATGCTGGAAAATCATGTAAACTCCCACTGCAACGTTACAATAATAGACGACTTTTATCAGCTTGACGTTGAACTAATGCTCCATGCTCGTACCATGATAACGTTACATTTGTGGTGCTATCTAGCATTCGTGTATCTTTCACACTCAGCAATGTCAACATAGGTGAATGTATAATATGATGACGAAAACGGTTCGTGAACTAGACTGAACAATTTCAGTGTAACAGTAAGATCGTGGGAAGTAACATTACTGTACTGAACATGTCTGGAAATGTGTTTTATAAACAATATGATAGGAGTGGGATGAGTGACGTTAGACAGTAGATCTAGTACATAAAATAAAATCGTAAAGCACCTACTTTTTGTTATCTTCGAACAGTGATTTGTGTTCATTTCATGTCTCATTGGTGTAGTTTACCTTGCTATTTCATTACAGTTTACCATTATTTCAGCATATCTGAAAACTTGTAATTTATCACAATAATAGTGCGTCACATCCGATGGATTTCGCAGAAAATCCGAACCCGGAGACTTCACATAGAAATAAAAAAGCAATAAAAAAGCATTGATTTTAGAAGAAAAGCTACATTTAGCACCTTTAATATTGTTCTTTTGAACTTTTGAACTATCTTTTTGGTTATTATTTAAGTTATTTGCTTTATTTTGATTTAAAAGCCCAAAAGTGATCATGATATTACTGTAGCAGGAACACAGGTACACTCTCAGAAAAAAAGGTACAAAAGCTGTCACTGGGGCTGTACCTTTTCAAAAGGTACACTTTTGTACCCAAAGGCTGCATATTGGTACCTTAGTGGTACATATTAGCACGTAAAATTGACATATTAACACCTAAAATGTACATATTACCACCTAAAATTTACATATTAGCACCTAAATTGTACATATTAGGACCTAAAATTGACATATTAGCTCCTGAAATGTATATATTAACACTTAAAATGTATATAATAGCACCTAAAATGCACATATTAACACCTAAAATGTTTTTAATACCTAAAATGTACATATTAACACCTAAAATGTACATATTAACACCTAAAATGTACATATTAGCACCTAAAATGTTGATATTAGCACCTAAAATGTACATAATAGCACCTAAAATGGACAAAAGTTTACCTTTTGAAAAGGTACAGCCCCAGTGACAGCTTTTGTACCTTTTTTCTAAGAGTGTAGAAATTTCCATAATTAAAACACAAGTAAAATTCCTTCAATTTTAAAGTACAGTTCACTATAGACACTTTGATTACAAATATGTTCATACCATTGCTATACTGTATTTCAACCTGGTCTCAATCACCTCAAGGGCTTCCATTAATCACTGGTGAAAAGATAAGTGGAACCAGTCCCGTTCCTTTGGCCATCTCAGAAGAAAGTTGTAACCATGAATACAAAGTATCCTTATGTCTTGTTCTCATTGGACATTTCGAGCCAAATATCATCTCTAACAGATCATGTTATACATTGTAAATGTAATGAATTTCTATAACAATAACCATGCGTTATTGGAAAGTGCTTCAGAAAACAGACATTTAAGAGTCTGGTAAACAAATGAATGTCAGTGAATGGTTATTGGGCCAGGAAATATGTTTCTCAGTCTAATGAGTCTGAGAGCGCTAAGCTTTTTTAATCCGGTCTGTTCGCTCATTTATTTAAAATTACTGTTGGACTATTAGATTATCTAATAGCACCTTAAGACTTGTTTTTATGAAAGGTGTCAAATCGAATCTATACATGCAGGCTTTTACAGTAAAGAAAAAACGTAGCTTGCACAATGCCGCATTAAATTTCCCTTTTGACATGAATGACTTATGTCTTCTCTAAAGGAGTTGCGACTATTTCTATTTGCTGAGATGATGTAAAGCAAACGGTCAATTGTTTCTTCTCTCAGTGGCTTACGTGTGTGACGAGGGATTTGTGGAGGCAACTGCAAGCCCCCAAATAAGATCTGCAAACACTTTTGACCTTAAACAAATGAATTCCTTTATAATGACAGTCTCCCACAAAACAAATGTTCTAGATAAAGAAGATTGAAAGAGGAAAGTCAGACTCTGGGCCCTGTAGCCTCTATCTCCACACCTGACCTGTACAATCTCATTCCTAAAGCAGTCCAAACCTGCACTGAGACAATGTTCCTGTCACGCAGAAAAAGAGCCAATGTTCCCCAACGACTGCTGAGTGAGTTACATCAGGTCTGGCTGCAGACTACTGCTAATTCAGTAGAAGTACCTCTGAAAAAAGAGGCCATAAAGTGGCCTGTTAGATAGAAATTATGCAAATATATACACTCATCGGCCCCAGTTCAACTGCAAAAGGAATACTAACATGCAAATCAGCATTACTCAGACATAAGACCTTCATAAAAACAGTTTCCCCTATATGTATGCATGTATGTGTGTATTAGGGGTGTAGCTGTACACAAACGGGGCAGTTCGGTACCGTATTTGAAGTCACGATTCGGTATACAGCATTGGAGAGAAAACGAAACATAAAATTGCTTCTTCTTATTTCTTCTTTTTTTAAATTAAACATAAAATTGCTTCTTATTTAAACTTAATTAAACTCTGTTTTAACAAATCTCCGTGTCTAAATAAATTCTACTATAATTAATTTTCTTAAGGATAAAAAAAATCCAGCGCTAATGCTGTAAACTAGCCTATACACTGTAGGGAGCGCTTACTTGCACATTAATATAATAATAAAGGTTACAATAAGCATCAGATGCCAAATTATAAAATTTAGTTGCTATTTATTTTTATATAGTAAAAATTAACACTTAGGCTATGTTTACACGGAAACGATTCTGAAGAGAAAACGCAAAAGTGGCGTTGCGTCTTCATTTTTTATTCTGCGTTTAGACGAGCGTTTTTTGTGGGAAATTCGCGTGCAAATGGTGACTCAAATGTCTGAGAAACTCAATGTAGTACTCCAGGTGGCTAGGAGTGCATACTACAGCAACAGCAAGTCCACGCGCCTGCGTACAACCTTCACTGTCAAGCAGACTTTTGCGTTTTACCCTTTACACGGGAACGCGACGGTGGAGCGTTTTAAGGCTATGTTTACACGGAAACGATTCTGAAGAGAAAACACAAAAGTAAGCGTTGCGTCATCACTTTTATTCTGCGTTTTAGACGAGCGTTTTGTGTGGGAAATTCGCGTGCAAATGGTGACGCAAAAGTCTGTGAAATTCAATGTAGTATGCACTCCAGGCGGCTAGGAGTGCATACTATAACAAGACCAAGCCCGCGCGCCTGCATGCGTACAACCTTCACTGTCAGAGCAGATTTTTGCGTTTTACCATTTACACGAGAACGCGACGGGTGGAGCGTTTTCAAGATTTCCACTCTGGAGGGTGGTTTCAACTTTCTTGCGTTTTTAAGCCTCAGAAGCGCCGTCGCAGTATGACGCAAAGGCACATCCGATAAAATATTTTTACGCTTTCACCCGCGAGCGTTCTCGGTGTAAACAGGGCCTAAGATTTCCACTCTGGAGGTGGTTTCACTTTTTGCGTTTTTAAGCCTCAAAAACGCTGTCGCCGTGTAAACGAAGGCACATCCGATAAAGATATTTTACGTTTTCACTCGCGAGCGTTCTCGTGTAAACAGGGCCAGCTGTAGTGCCGTCGAGAGCCTCTGGAGGGCACTCTCTCATTGTGTTATGTTTTCTCCTTGGACTCATTATGTTTTATTATGTTCAGCTGTGTTTCGTTATTCGTTATTGATGAGACCACTGTATTACGTCCTTTCCTAAATCCACTTTGGTAAAGTGATAAGATATCCCTTTCAATGGAGTCTGGATATGTAAATATCGGGTGCAACTGGTGCAACCACACCAGGCTCGAACTGAGTTCTGTGGGGGAAAATGCCTTGTTGAGGTCAGAGGAGAAAGACCAGATTTGTTCCAGCTGATAGAAAGGTAACAGTAACTCAAATGTGAATAAAAGTAACAAATTAAGTAACTCAAATAACCACTTCGTTACAACCGAGGTTACAGAAGAGCATATGCATATCTGCTGTTGAGTAGCGTTTAAAATGTTATTTATTCCTGCGATGCAAAGCTGAATTTCCTGCATTACTCCAGTCTTCAGTGTCACATGATCCTTCAGAAATCAATCTAATATGTTGATCTGGTGCTCAAAAAACATTTATTATTAATATTTTAAAATTATTGAAAATAATTATTGAAAACATTTGTGCTGCCTAATATGTTAGTAATTTTACATTCATAATTTTTATTTAGCAAGGATCATTTGAATTCATAATGTTAAAACTGAAAACAGAACTGTATATATTTCCAAATATTACTGTTTTACAGTATTTATCAAGTATTATTGTTTTTATTATTTTTCAGTTCTTTGAGCCTTGTTGAGTATAAGAAGATTCTTTTGAAAACATCAAGAAATTGTATTTTAAACTTTTGACTATATAAGTGCTTGCTATTATCTACTAAAGGGCGACGCTAATGGCAGGATCCATCCAGTGAGAGCAACCTGTGGTTAAATGTCATGCTCAGTGCCACAAAACAATAAATAAATACCATAAACAGTTTAGTAAATTCCTGCATTTTATTGCTCATGATTCACAATTTAAAGATATTCTTAAATTAGCTGTGACAGTGTAATATTCAGAATATTTGCAGAAGTAAATTTACTGTGATAAACAATTTTGTGGGAAAAACTGATCACCAATGTATACTAGGACCATCACAGGCAAACTACAGGGAAACAATCAAGGTATTTGAAGGAATATAAAACCCTTTACATTTACTGGCCTCTAGTGGTGACATGGGAACACTACTTGTAACATTGGCCCACTGATGCACAAATGATTTGATATAATCCTATCAGTTGATCAAGCTGCTGTAGATACTGTGCATGCAGCTTTAATCTAGTGTTACTTTAACTAAAAATATGGTTTAAGTAACTAAATGTGCAGCTCGTTCACAAAATATGGTATTTGTTTATACTAATTAGAGCCCAGCCATGGCACATACTGGTTTAAATTAATCTCTTACAATCTCAATTACAAGGCCAGAAAATATATTGCAATTATAAAATATATTGCAATGATGGCATATGCAGTCAGATGAAAGACTTCATTATTAAGAAATTTTACTTTTAATTGTAATTATAATTGACGGAAGGGCCAATATTTTCAACTAAAAACTGAAAACTTTTTATGCAGTTTGGCCGTTTATTTACATGACCGTTTTGGGGGCCTGAAAACGCAAAATGAAAATGGTTTTGATTTTAAGTGCACATTTTTCTCACTTTTTTTAGAGCAAGGTCAAGGAAACAGCTGTTGATTTGCTTGATTGAGATGTAGTATCAATTTATAATTGTTCTATTGTTTAATAAGGCAACTAAATAACATGAATCAATGGATGTGTGCAAGAAGAGCAGGTTATTAGTGTTGATCTCAGGCTCCTTGAGTCTGAATCTGTGTTCTCCTTAGAAAAGTGCTGAGTCTGATTCACTTTACTCCAGCTTAGGTTAGCAGTTTACAGAGAGCAAGAATATTCATATTATTCATCAAACGATATACTGTTATCATCTCTAAGGAGTAGTTCATTTAAAAAAAAAAAAAAAGCTTTGGCTGATAATTTACTCACCCCATGTCATCCAAGATGTCCATGTCTTTCTTTCTTCAGTTGAAAAGAAATTAAGGTTTTTGATGAAAACATTCCAGGATTTTTCTCCATATAATGGACTTCAAATGGGAACCAAACGGTTCAAGGTCCAAAAGACAGTTTCAGTGCAAATACTGTTCAGAAGGGCTTTAAACGATTCCAGACGATGAATAAGGGTCTTATCAAGCGAAACGATCACTCATAAAAAATAGAATAACAAAGTTTAAGTTTAAGCTGAAATGGTTGCCTTGCTCTGTTCTGTGATGCGCAATCTTTTTGAAAAAAGATTTGTTGATTTTGATAAACAACTTTGAACAGGAGAGTCACGAACGCGCAACAGAGCAAGGCAACCATTTGTGCTTATAAAACTTAAACTTTGTTGTTGTTTTTTTTTTAAATGAGTGATCGTTTTCACTTGATAAGACCCTTATTCATCGTCTGAAATCGTTTTAAAGCCCTTTGAAGCTGCACTGAAACTGTCTTTTGGACCTTGAACCGTTTGGTTCCCATTGAAGTCCATTATATGGAGAAAATCCTGGAATGTTTTCGTCAAAAACATTAATTTCTTTTCAACTGCAGAATGAAAGACATGGACATCTTGGATGACATGTGGGTGAGTAAATTATCAGCCAAAGTTGTTTTTTTGTTTTTTTTTTTTAACGTGAACTACTCTTGAAGTGTTTCTTTACAAAGTGACATCACCAACTACCGGCCAGGTGTAAACAGGGCCTGAGATAAAACCTTTTGGGACAAATCCACAAGGAAAGAAGCTTGTATATCTGATAATCAGAGATGAAGCATTCCTGCCATCACGTTGTGTTTTGATGACAGCTCACTGTCTCTTTCCGTCTCTCTGTAAGAACACCCACAGGAGGTCTAGCGTGCCTAACTGACTCTCCACAACGTCATATCTATTTTCGTTTTCAAGAAGATTATCACCAATGTGCTTTTTAATGCTATAGATTTAACAGGCAACAGCAATGTGATAGACACTTGAAATATAGCTAAAAAGTGCTAGCTGTTTATTTAAAAGTGCCTTCATGCATTTATATGACACCTGATTTATGCATTAGATCTAAAGGCTGAAAGGTTAGACGGATTGATCGTTATCCAGTTAACCCTTTAATGCTGTAAATTTGTTTTTAAAGACCTCCAGGTATTCGGACGGCGGGCGCCCGTCTCTCAGCTACTAAAAAGTTGTGAAATGTGACACTGAAAACTAGACCGCTGACTTTACTATCGCAGACACTTTCAGTGGCAGAAAGCATTTTGTCCATGTGGATCCTCATAGATTAGAGTTTCTGTGCAAACAAAGTTTCAGTTGCAAGCCAGACTTAATATAGTTCTCCAGACAACCGCTGCATTCTGGCAGGAAGGCTAATGTGCCTTGAGTCGACTGCGTAAAACTTGCATACTTATGAAAGGGAGTAAGGGACCACTGACAGACGGGGCAATAGATGGGCCAAATTTAAACTGGGTCGTTCAGGGCGACTGCTGACCACTCCTAATAAACCCAATCATTTGGTAGTCAACTACAAACATTAGACTTTGGTTCCTGTTGAGAAACAACATACTATCTGTTTGCTTATTGATTGATTGATTGCAAGATATATTATTATACTTTTTAATTGCTGGGTTGTTTTAACCCAACTTTGAGTGAAATATGGACAAACCCAGCCATCGGGTTACATTTCTTTATTACATTTTCAACCCAACATTTGGGTTTGTCCATATTTCACTCAAAGTTGGGTTAAAACAACCCAGCATTTTTAGAGTGTATGAATGAGTGAATAATTGACTTAAAAATGTGGTTTAAACATGGATAAGTTACCACTCACTTAAAGGGATAGTTCACTTCAAAATACATTTTTAATATGTTTTAGCTTACCTCAAGGGCATCCAAGATGTAGGTGTCTTTGTTTCTGCAGTGTTTTCAATTTTTATTTTTAGGTTAAACCGTTTGTGTCTATCAGTCATATAATGGTCATATAATGATCAGTCATATCTATGGTCACCACCTTAAAGAACATGCACAGAGAAGTCCAAATTAAACATGATTTAATGACTCGTAAATGTAAGTACACATTGATGGCCTACGACACGAAACGAGTGGTTTGTGTGAGAAAACGAACAGTATTTATATAGTTTTTACCTCTTGTAACCACAGCCACAAGGCGCCCGCGCCCTCAGAGTACTTGGATGTGGCTGCGGTTACAAGAGGTGAAAACTATATAATACTGTTCGTTTTCTCACACAAACCGCTCGTTTTCGTGTCTTAGGCCATCAATGTGTACTTACATTTACGAGTCATTGAATCATGTTTAATTTGGACTTCTCTGTGCATGCTCTTTGAGGTGGTGACCATAGACCTCCATTATATGACTGACAGACACAAACAATTTGACCTAAAAGATATCAAAATGGAAACTACTGCAGAAACAAAGACACCTACATTTGGGTAAAATATGGACAAACCCAAATGTTGGGTTAAAAAAGTAAACTTCAACTCACTTTCAACTGTAATTTTTTTATTGCATTTTTAACCCAACATTTGGTTTGGCCCATATTTGACCCAACTTTGGGTTTAAAGAACTCGGCATTTTTTAGAGTGTACAATTTGTTTGTTTATTGATTGATTACAAGTTATATTATCATACTCTAAAATTGCTGGGTTGTTTTAACCCAACTTTGAGTAAAATATAGACAAACCCAGCCATTGGGTTACATTTTTTAATTTCATTTTGAACCCAACATTTGGGTTTGTCCATATTTCACTCAAAGTTGGGTTAAAACAACCCAGCATTTTTAGAGTGTATGAATGAGTGAATAATTGACTTAAAAATGTGGTTTAAACATGGATAAGTTACCACTCACTTAAAGGGATAGTTCACTTTAAAATAAATTTTTAATATGTTTCAGCTTACCTCAAGGGCATCCAAGATTTAGGTGTCTTTGTTTCTGCAGTATTTTCAATTATCCTTTTTACCTCTTGACAAAGACAAAATAAAGACTGTTCGTTTCTCACAAAAAACGCTCGTTTCGTGTCTTTGGCCATCAATGTGTACTTACATTTACGAGTCATTAAATCATGTTTAATTTGGACTTCTCTGTGCATGCTCTTTAAGGTGGTGACCATAGACCTCCATTATATGACTGATAGACACAAACGGTTTGACCTAAAAATATCAAAATGGAAACTACTGCAGAAACAAAGACACCTACATTTGGGTAAAATATGGACAAACCCAAATGTTGGGTTAAAAAGTAAACTTCAACTCACTTTCAACTGTAATTTTTTTATTGAATTTTTAACCCAACATTTGGGGTGGCCCATATTTGACCCAACTTTGGGTTTAAACAACCCAGCATTTTTTAGAGTGTACAATTTGTTTGTTTATTGATTGATTGATTGATTGATTGATTGCAAGTTATATTGTTATACTCTAAAATTGCTGGGTTGTTTTAACCCAACTTTGAGTGAAATATGGACAAACCGAGCCATCAGGTTAGATTTTTTAATGACATTTTCAACCCAACGTTTGGGTTTGTTCATATTTCACCCAAAGTTCGGTTGAAATATTCGACTTAAAAATGTGGTTTAAACATGGATAAGTTACCACTCACTTAATAATGCTGGGTTAATAACCCAGCGAGTAACCCAACTATGGGGTGGCACCTTCCCAACTGTGGGTTATAACCCATTGCATTGGGTTAAAAGCATTTTTGGTAAAAAAACACAAAACAGTGTTTACTGTGTGCAGACAAAACATTCTTTAAGTATATATTTTAAAGGTTCTTACAAGGCTGGTTAAAGGTTAATGATAATTCATACACTGACACTCTGAACAATGCTGGGTTGTTTGAACCCAAATTTGGGTAAAATATGGACATGGATATATGGACAAAAAATGTGGATATGGACAAAAAATGTTGGGTTGAAAAAGTAAACTTCAACTTTCACTTTCAACTGTACATTTTTGAATTGCATTTGGGTTGAGTCGATATTTGACCCAGCATGTTTTTAGAGTGTACCAGAGAGGCTTTTAATTAGCTTGAGCACTAATTTTCACTCTCATTGACATCAATACAGGACAAGCTGGAAAGCCACCGCTCTGACCAATACGGGTGAATGATGAATGACTTTGTGCAGATGGTCAAACACTCAGAGTTATCAGTGAAATACATATCTAAGATCTCACCCCACCTGATAAACCCTTCACACTGCTGCTGTGAACTCAGTCGCTTGCTGGAATAAACATGTCTTATACCAACATTAGGAGCTGACAGCTTTAAAAGGAGTCCTTGTATTGAATGCTTTCAGAAACACATTAAAAGAAGTGTCCGGACGGATCATGAAGAAGCACTTGATTAAGACACTGCAGCACTGCGATCCAATCATAACTCACAGTGCACTTGTATATTAATCAAGAAAAATTGGCTGCGAATATAAGCTGTATTCAGGTGTGTCTAACTAATCAGCTCTAAACTGTGTGAACTGCCATTTGATGATTAATAGATGACATGATTTAACACCTGGTGGATTAATACAGCCACTGAATGTAACTGTATCTGAACACACTTGAGCAGACAGGAGCCATTTAAATAGCACACTAAAATTACCCTGTTTGTGGCAGCCTGGTGTGTGTGTGTGCGTTTATTCTCATGTAACAAACACAACATGGAAAATAGTTTAGAATGTGTGCAATATATAATAAGATAACTCAAATATTCCTTCATAACATCCTGCTTAGTACTATCCCATCTTGAATGCATCTGGTTCTGAATTGGTAATGAGAATCTTTAGTGCTTTTAAACTGGGTCAGATCTCAGACTCAGGCTGTCTTTATGGTGGTCTTCTCATTCAGCCTACAGTTGCTGAAGGAATGCAACATGATATAGCAGTCTAAAACATTTGCGAGTCTTAACAGGTCTCCTGCAGGCATATGTACTGCACAAACAAAGTCAAAAAAATCCTTAAATCCTATAGGTCAATTTATTTAAACTTAAGGTAGGCCTAATTGTAACAGTTAAGCTCAGGTTTGTTTTCATTATCAATGTTTTCTGTTCCTGTTATGCCTGCCTTAGTTCAATAAAATAATATATCTTTTTTTCAACTAATTGTATTGTTTGCAGCACACGACATTGTTTTTACACAGACCTAAAACTATTATATACAGCCATAAATTATGCTTTAATGACCTTAGCTCAGATACGAGCAGATTAAAGATGGAAACGTGAAAGATGCATGCAAATAAGTTCTTATATCACTCTAAAAATGCTGGGTTGTTTAACCCAACTTCGGGTCAATATATGGACAAACCTAGCCATTGGGTTAGATTTGTCCATTTTGACCCAAAGTTGGGTTAAAACAACCCAGCATTTTTAATCTAATACACTCTAAAAAATGCTGGGTTGTTTCAACACAAATTTGGGTCAAATATGGACAAAGCCAAATGTTGGGTTAAAAATGTAACTAGAAAATTCCAGTTGAAAGTGAAAGTTGAAGTTTGGTTAAAATTTTAAATTCTAACCCAACATTTGGATTTGTCCATATTTGACCCAAATTTGGGTTAAACAACACCAGCACCTGTTTAGAGTGTGGTAACGTCTAACACCATTGTGGTATCGTTACTTAAAGACAAACAGCCTTGAAAATGAATGCACATTTAATAGTTTGCATCTAGTGCAGTTTGCACATTTGTTTGGTATCTTAAGAGTTTTTAGATACACTCTAAAAAAATGCTGGTTGTTTCAACCCAAATTTGGGTCAAATATGGACAAACCCAAATGTTGGGTTAAAAAATTCAGTTGACAGTGAAAGTTGAAGTTGGGTTCAAATTTTAAATTATTTAAATTACATGTTTAACCCAACATAGGATTTTTGGTCGAAACAACCCAGTATTTTTAGAGTGCAGGTTCTTAATTTAGAAGTGAGTTCAAACATTGACTTTAAATAAAATAGGCATATACACAAGTATGTCATGCTAAAGAAATGTAAACGGTTTTGGCCTCTAATCCCTATAATAACAATTTACAGTACATATAAGTCCTTATTCGTTGCTCAAGCCTACTTGATTAAATATTCATGCGAGGCCACGACCCCTCGTGCGCAATGTTCAGACGGGCAACAATTTTTTTCTGATTCACTTTATTTAATTGACAAGTTCGAACAAACAGAGATAAATATGTTAAACATCACATTATTGTTTATTTAAATGTTAAAAAAATCTAAATAAAAGCTGAAAAGTACATTGTAGGGAGTGCATCCAGCTTCCGGGGAATTAACAAATGAAGTATTGTCTACTGCAAAGGCGCTGTCCACCGCTGTGGTGCTGACCTTGCTCCAAAACGCACGTTTTAAACATTAAAACGAGACTTTCCAGGGAATAGGCTAATTGAGGAAAAACGAGATTGTTTTTTAAGAAGTTAGAGACGACTGTAGGCTAACTAAATGTAGCCTAACTAACAACACTTTGCCAACTTTATTTACTTTGGCAGCAACTGCATTCACCATTGCCTCATCACTGACTGAATCCTTCTCATATTCGTCATGCTATAACTCCATTTAAAGCGTCAACCTTTCCATCACATGACGAGAGTGACTATATGGCTGTGACTGATATTTCTATTGTTGGGTAAAGGCGGCGACACGTAAAGCGCGCATTGTTGAGCAAGAAGCTTAAGGAGGATTCATTTTTAGCACAAATGTTGTGTCGGGGGAGTCAGCCTTGTCTGCAGTATGTAACAAAACACGCTGCACATAACATCCTCGTTCTAAAATAGCCGATTTCGCATTTCGTCATCAGCTCTAAATTTGCAGGCATATGCATTTTAAGTGACAGCGCGCGGCGCAACACAACAGGCTGTGTCATGGAAGTCAGTCTCCGTTTGTCGTCGCGTAAACACCTCCCATAGCATTATTACGGGAATATGCATGACATATTCTCAGGAGAAAGCACAACAGGGTTCAGTAGTGTCGTTACTCTCACTGAAAGGAGGTCGCGTGAACGTCTGGCGCGCGTCTGAAATGACGTTCTCGAGTGCCACGCTCTCCACAGTGGGTGAGGAAGGCAGAGCAGAGCCACAACTCCACTAGGATTGGACAACGGGCAGTGCAGTGGGGATTCCTGGGGACTGGTATCTCTCCTAAAAGAAAACTACGGCTTCATCACCAATACAGCCTATGGCAGCTTCGGAGAAACGCTCATTTACCGGGAAGACACCGATTCGTTTAAGAACTTCCTTTCCAAACGGGACATGCGCCTGATAAACGCACAAGAAGAGTCAAATTATGTGGATCTGAACGAGCTGCTGGAACTTACACTGAATGATACCAAAACAGAGAAAGTCACATTTACTGGAGACTCGGGTCCACTGGGAATAATTAAAAGTATTAGTGGCATGAGCGATTCACAAGGAGAGCATGAACCTCCCACTGGAAAAATACGCGAATCTACTCAAAATCAATGCGCATTGGAGGAATGCGCGGAGAAGTCGAACTCTTTAAAACAGCTACATCGGAAACACCTCAAGCGGATAAAATCTGTATCGAAAAGACGGAGCAAAAGCCAAAATCACCAAATTTGGAGACGCAGAGCACAGGAAACGATAACAATGAACAATACAACGAAGTTTATCTGAGCAGCAAAAGTGAATCGGACGATGAGGTCACTGTGGTGCTTTCGGATCACGACGCGCGCGAAGACGAGTCTCACTTTATCACAACCCACGAAATAGAGCTTTTGGAGTTGGACCATGATGCGGATTACGACTTTGAGACGGGATCAAGCTGGGAACTCGAGGACGATCTCCAGGTCTACTCGTTCGTCGATTATGCCTCTTTTGACAGTGATGAAACGAAAGAAGCGTGTGTGAAAAGCGACCAGGCTAATACGAGCGGAGCAGTGGTCAGCAGTAAGCCTGAAAGCAATCTCTGTGACGCGGACAAATGTGCCAGCTCAGATGAGGGGCTGTCAAAAAAGCAGATTCACCTGTCAATCAAAGCCACATCCCGCGCTGTAAATGAGCTACGCAACATCCAAGATCAGGAAAAGGACAAAAGTCGCTATGTTTTGAGAGGAGTGGATGCAAAGGGCGACAAAGCGTGTGATAACGCAAAGTGTTTCATTGCTTTGCCAGGGCGCTTGCACTTTGGAAGCAAATTAAAAAGCAAAGATGTGCACGATTATTCCAGCGGTGCGTCCAGCGCGGTGAGCGAGCTGGATGACGCCGATAAGGAAGTGCGCAATCTCACTGCCAGGGCGTTCAAAAGTTTGGCCTATCCATATTTAAATGCCATCAACTTTAGCACCTCAAGTGAGTCTTCTGCTTCAGAGCATGGGCTGGGAATAAACAGCTGGTCGACGTTTGTTGACCTAAAGTATGGCAAGGGGCGAGAACAAAACTTAGTCGCGCACAACGGCTCCACACCCAAATTCCATTTCGCCAAAAAGAGGGACGGTAAGGGGATAACAGGCTTGACGCTGACCAGTATGCGAGCGCCCCGGTCGAGATATTTGCACTGAACGGCAATTTCAGTCGGCCACAAAAACGCATCGTCCACCACTAAAAAGATTGAGCTCATGGGGAAGTTCTCACAGGGGCAAAGTGGCCTCATCAGACTGACCGAAACGCTCAATTTTCGATGCAATGTCAAATCTGGCCAGTCTGTAAACGAAAGCGCTGGGGATCACGTTCCACAGATGAAGTTACACACACCTTGCCAAGCGCCCAAGGGAGCGAGGCAAGCAAGCGATCCTGCAATGCAGGTGAAACCATGGAAGACACACACAAGAAATCCGTATTCGCTTCGAGTCTCCTCAAAAATGTCATTTCTGAAGAAAATGCAGTTCGAGCAAGAGCGCAAAATGGAGAGGGGCGAGATATGCGAGGCGCACCACGCGCCCTCTCCGTGCTTCCGCGATGCACGAGCACGAGAAAGCGGCCAAGAAAAATTCCAAAGGGCTGCAAAGGCAAAGCTCGAAATTCTCAGAAGCCGATTCCGACTTCACGATCGTCAGCGTGGACGATCTCGGCGACATAGTAGACGGCAATTCAAGCGATGCCAAAGACGACGGGCGCAATGAGGAGACTTTGACGAGTGCATCAGAAACCAATTTAGAGTCGGCGAATGATACTGAAAAAGGAGCATTCGATGCATCCAAAAGCACACTGCTTCGAAGCCAAAATAGCGCGTTCAGATCGTGGAGGGACGGCGAGCTAGAGTTTCAAAAGGAACATAAAAACGTCAAAACTCTTGAGGGGAAACCGCAACGCGAGTGTCCGGGGGAAACCAACTTCTGCGTCGATTCGGCGAGCGGCAAGCCCACTAAAATGTCACATTTATTTGTGCCAAGCATACAGCTTCCGTCCTCGGAGAGGGACCTTGGGAAACCACCGCCGAAAGTGAGTTATTCCACGCGCAATCGAGCAGAAAGCGGAGCTTTAAAGTGGCGCTCGAAACACACTTTATGTGACAGACGCGACGCGCAGCGCGGTGACATCGAAGTCGCCCGAAATCAAAATAAGTCTGCGGAGCGTGCGGAACAACAAAAGCGACCCGTTCAATATCGCCAAGCTGCTGACTCCCAATTTGGGCTGCAAGACAGCTGAGGACACCAGATGCCAAGCGCTCGCCACGGCTTTCAAGGGTGAGTCCTCTGACAAAGTGCCTCACTTTATAGTCAGAGACATTAGAGAGAACAAGGGCAAACTACAGACCCCCATTCACCAGGTTAGAGACGTGCGTAAATTGGTTAAGAGCTCGTATCACTTTGTGTCTTTAGATAACAATGACAACAAATCTAGCAACTCGACTTCTGACGGAGAGCAGAAGACATTAAAGCAGAGTCCTTATCTGAACTCAGCGTCTCTTTCACCCATAGTGATTAAATGCCAGTCTGTGAATACAAATAGCAATGGAAAGCAATCTGGAGATTTAATAGAGCCCCCAAGAGACCAATTTCCAGAGGATATAGTTGCAGGCTGACAGGTCCTCTCCTCACGTTGCCGTAGCCAACAGGCTGCCGAAACAAGAGGTCCCAACCGGGTTAAAGATTGAGGCGAGCACGAGAAAGCAAGATAAAACAAGCGACGCCAGCGAGAAAAAAGCGAGCCCAAGATGGCACAACCAAGCCGCTTTGGAAAAATTGCAAGCTGCGGTTAAAACAATGGAGCAACTGTATGTTTTTGACAAGAACGAGTGGAAGAGAAAAAAGAACCTCGGCCAATAACAGACAGCCACGTGCTCTCGCTCGATCTCCGGTGAGAGACACGCTGTTGAGGAACTGGAAAGCTATTCCCCTGCGGATAGTTTGCAAAGGCGAGATTTCGAAACTGCAAACCTAATCGAGCAAGTCGTCATCGGCAACTCAAGAGCGAAACGGACCTAAAGTGCCCACAGGAACGCCTTGTGAGAATAAGCCTGCGACCTCAAAGACGCCACAAACACACGTTGCATCACCGGCATCTTTGAGCTTCAAGGCCTTGACACCCAAATCTCCAAAACTGACCCATTTCCTTGAAGATATCTCATCCGAAGCGTGTGCTGGAAGAGCGGGAGAGGCCGAACGGAAGTGAGACTGAGTTCGCCCCTCTGCAGTTCACTTCCACAGCAGATTCGGAGAGCTACCTGACCATACCCGTGAAGCCTCACGCCACGTCCGCAGCCGGGCCGGGCAAATCCACTGTTTACACAATCCCATCCGGAGGAGGTAAAACCCAAACAGCCAGTCCGCCCTCTTACCTGGCTCAGGGTGACCCCAGAAGCCATCCGTCACCAAAACGCTCATCGTTTGTCATGGAGACCCGGTCCCCGGATACCCCTACCACCACTATTTACCACACACCCCTGCCTGTCACCATGCAAGCTGCTCAGCCTCAACTCATTTGCTTCTCTCCTTCGGTTCCAACCCTCCCCCATCCCGACGGAGCACTTCCACACGACCCAAAGAAAGATGCTGCTGGATCCCACCACTGGAAGCTACTACTTTGGTGGCACACTCCGGTGCAACCGTCCACCAGGCGTCTGTTTGACCCGGAAACCGGGCAGTATGTGGACGTCCCCATGCCACAGCAACCCCCCATGACCCCCGTCCCGCTTCCCATATCCCCTCTCGCCCTCGGCCCGGGAGCTTATGGCCACACCTACATGTTTTACCCGGGATACATGCCAACCACGATGATCCCCGCACGCACCATTCAGTCCCAGCTCTCCATGCAGTCCGAAGCAGATGATGGGATTAAATCCCATCAGCACGTGGGACAGCAGGAGGAGACGAGCTTACATGGAGAGCCCTTACTATATGCCATTGGGGAAGTCGTCACAAACAGCTCAACATGTTCCCGCCACCAGCAAGCAGCCCGTCATCAGCATCACCTCCCAGCAAGGGCCGAGGATCATCGCTCCCCCCTCCTTCGACGGCACCACCATGAGCTTCGTGGTGGAGCATCGGTAAAGTCTTGCGTAAGTGTAAAATCATTATTTCTTCATTGTATTTGCATGCATTGAATGTTTTTCATTCCAAAACAATGCAAACAAAAAATGCTAATCTGTCCTATAATGCTGCCTGAATCATAATCATACACTGTTCTGTCATTGGCCAGAGGAGAACTGCCCCTGGTTTTCTTCAATTCTGTCACTGATGGAGTTCCTTGCCACTGTCGCCTTTTCCACCTTTAGTTAGGGGACATTTAGTTTAAAGGGATAGTTCACTTTGAAAATAATTTTTGATATGTTTCAGCTTACCTCAAAGGCATCCAAGATGTAGGTGTCTTTGTTTCCGCAGTAGTTTCAGTTTTGATATTTTTAGGTCAAACCGTTTGTGTCTATCAGTCATATAATGGAGGTCTATGGTCACCACCTCAAAGAGCATGCACAGAGAAGTCCAAATTAAACATGATTTAATGAATCATAAATGTAAGTACACACTGATGGCCTAAGACATATAAACGAGCGGTTGTGTGAGAAAACAAACAGTATTTATATCATTTTTACCTCTTGTAACCATCGATATAAATACTGTTCGTTTTCTCACACAAAAAGCTTGTTTCATGTCTTAGGCCATCAATGTGTACTTACATTTACGAGTCATTAAATCATGTTTAATTTGGACTTCTCTGTGCATGCTCTTTGAGGTGGTGACCATAGACCTGCATTATATGATTGACAAGAACGGTTTGACCTAAAAATATCAAAATTGAAAATACTGTGGAAACAAAGACACCTACATCTTGGATGCCCTTGAGGTAAGCTAAAACATACCAAAAAATTATTTGAAAGTGAACTATCCCTTTAATGTTTAACAATATTATTAATGAGCTTGCAATGACACATATGAGAATTGAAATGAGCTGGATGATAACATCACAGTTTTCTCCTGAGCGGCTATATATATAAATGAACCAAATTAATAACTTTTTTATCACAAAAATGAACTTGATCTATTTTATTCTTGAAACAAACTTTGTTTAATAATTTTCCTGTAAAGCTGCTTTGAAATAAACTCTTTGAACTTTTAAATAATGTAAAAAGCGCTATATAAATAAAGGTGACTTCACTTAAACTGAAAATGCTAAATAATCTTATAAAATACAAGATTGGTAAAGTCTTCCTTTCTAGCTACACAACATGTCAACTTTGCCAAGATCTTAATGACATTTTCAGTTTGATTTCTTCACGCCATCGCACAGACGTGAGATATGTTGGCATTGTTTTGTTACAGTTCAATACATGGTAATATTTTGTAAGTTAATACTTAGATATTTAAGATGTACAGTATGTACTTAAATAATTCAAGCAGACACGATCTGACACCATAGATAATATTATAAACACTACCTGAAATGGTGTTAAGGTTTAAAAAACTTAGATAGTATTTATACAGATTAACCAAACAATGTAAACAAACAAACAGAAAATATTACATTTTATTTTTCAGTATTAAGCTTGTGCTGAAAATGCAAAATAGCTTTTCAAACCTTTAATAGTTCTTGAGCATAATTTTAGATAATTAATGTCTAAAGACTGCTTGAATTATTTAAGTACAGTATATATACTGTACATCAGTGATGGTAATTATATGGGTACATTTAAGGGACTGTTCACCCAAAAATTACATTTCTTTTAAATGAAATTTAAAAGTAAATGATCTTCTTCCTTTTTTGCACTTCCAGCTTGTAAGTCTTGATGACTTCATGATTCACGTCATCCTTTTCTCTCAGGCCACAGAGAAATTACACTGTCTAATTTAGCTTTAACAGCCTTTTAGTACAGTATTTTTCTTTTTTAATAGAAAAATTACGTTGCTTTTGCTGGCAGCTTCTATACATACTGCTTGGAATGTCCTTGCTTAAAGAACTGTTTTTGTCAAAACAACATTGGACCCCATTAACTTAAAGGGATAGTTCACTTTGAATTTATTTTTTGATATGTTTTATCTTACCTCAAGGGCATCCAAGATGTAGGTGTCTTTGTTTCCGCAGTATTTTCAATTTTGATATTTTTAGGTCAAACCGTTCTTGCCTGTCAGTCATATAATGCAGGTCTATGGTCACCACCTCAAAGAGCATGCACAGAGAAGTCCAAATTAAACATGATTTAATGACTCGTAAATGTAAGTACACACTGATGGCCTAAGACACGAAATGAGCGGTTTGTGTGAGAAAACGAACAGTATTTATATCATTTTTACCTCTTGTAACCACAGCCACGTCCAAGTACTCTTCGGTCTGCGCAAGCGCCAGAAAGCACCGGAAGTGATCTAAATATGGTTGTGAAAAAAATTCAACGTTGTCTGTTGATATATCGAAATCGTCTTCCATTGCAATTTCCTGTATGTTTAGATCTTCACAGTGAAGGATAACACTTCTGAAATCTCTGTGTAAATAATGAGTGACGTACACGCGTGAGAGATCACTTCCAGCACTTGATGCTTGCGCAGACCAAAGCGCCTGTGCCTTCAGATCACTTGGACGTGGCTGTGGTTACAAGAGGTAAAAACGATATAAATACTGTTCGTTTTCTCACACAAAACGCTCGTTTCGTGTCTTAGGACATCAATGTGTCCTTACATTTACGAATCATCAAATCATGTTTTGTTTGGACTTTTTTCTTTGAGGTGGTGACCATAGACCTGCATTATATGACAGACAAGAACGGTTTGACCTAAAAATATAAAAATTGAAAATACTGCGGAAGCAAAGACACCTACATCTTGGATGCCCTTGAGGTAAGCTAAAACATACCAAAATTAATTTCAAAGTGAACTATCCCTTTAATGGACAGAAAAACAAGAGTTTAAAAAAATGTCTTCTTTTGTGTTCTGCAGAAGAAAAAAGTCATGCAAGTTTGGAACAACATGGTGGTGAGTAAATGGTAAAAGAACTGTCAATTTTGGGTGAACAATTCCTTTTAGATTCTCTTAAGCTAAAGAACCATATATATATATATATATATATATATATATATATATCCTCAGACCTGTAGACATATCATTGCCATTATGTTAATTAATTTGAATTACTTAACTTAAGCAGTCATAAAATAATTCATATTTAAGAATTTCCTCCCCATGACCATCTTAGTTCACTCTAAAAATGCTGGGTTGTTTGAACCCAAATTTGGGTAAAATATTCTGGACAATTTGGACAAATTCTAATGTTAGGTTAAAAATTGATTTAAAAAATGTACAGTTAAAGGGAAAGTCTTAAGTTGGGTTAACATTTGAAATTACATTTTTAAGACATGGACATCTTGGATGACATGGGGGTGAGTAAATCATGAAAATAAAGTGAACTACTCCTTTAAGTAGCTACAGTAATGAAGGAAAGCTAATTCACTGTCCAGCACTGCATAAATGAAGTTAGATGCCTTACATTGATTGCATGTGCGACCTACACTATTTTGTTTATATGGTTATAAATAAAAATGATTTTATCTGAACACCTCGCGCTCAAGTCATAAAATAGCACCGCCGTAAAAATACATGACTACTGTTCTATTTCCTCAAGAGCCACTGTGTGTGTATGGTATGGTGGTGATAAGACGAGCCCTATAAAGAGCGTGGCGTCCCGTGGGCAGAAGGGAAGGGGCGTGGCATTGTTAGCATAGCGGTGGGAGGAGAGAAAGGTCAGCCAGTTTGAGGCATGTGTTTGTGCTGATACAGTGTTGTGCCAGCTGCTGCTGGATATCAAGACTCATCGTCCTGAGATTCCTGGGGCGCGGGCAGGTCACCTTTTTATAGGACGGCCTTATGTTAAAGGGAAAGACCCAGAGGCGTGCCAGAAGCTTTGGCTGAGGGATATTATACAAACAAATCAGCCAGCGTGCGAACGGCCCGCGCAGGGGAGTAATGTAAGAAGCCTGAACTGCTATATTTTCATGAGCAATAATCCTGCTATTAGCAAGCAGCCGATGGTTTTAGAGACACTAAATAACACTTACATAACTAACCTGTTGGCTGATAACTGTGTCCGCACTGCTGACAGAAGAAGTTTTTAATATTATTCTTGTTTTGTTTCACACAGGAGTCACGTGACATCACCTTGTCTCTACTGTTTTTTTTGCTGAATTAATCACTGTATTTGGGAATCTTCTTCATCATGAAATCCCCCCACTCTGTGGTCTGCTTGTTTAATGCCGATTATCCCACTTGCTTTGTTCTTGTGTTATAACATTTTTTCTGTCTGATGGATTCATGAAAGTGGATGGATTTTTCTGCATTGGATTTTTTTTTTTTTTTTTTCAAGGGGTAGTTGAATTCATGTGCATTTACTGTATACGTTATTGTAAAAAATCACTTTAAACACCTCGGAATGATGTCAGTTAAATAAGTTAAAGAGAACTTGGTAACACTTTACTTAAAGCCTTTATATATATATATATATATGTCAAACGAATTAATCGTGATTAATCACATCCAAAATAAAAGTTTGTGTTTACATAATATATGTGGGTGCATTGTGTATAATTATTTATATATATAAATACACACACATGCATGTATATTTAAGAAAAAAATATTATTTATATATAAAATATTTATATTTATATATTACATAAATTGTATATAAATCTATATACAGTATATACATGAAAATATTTCTTAAATATACATGCATGTGTGTGTGTATTTATATATATAAAATAATTATACACAATGCACCCACATATATTATGTAAACTTTTATTTTGGATGTGATTAATCGCGATTAATCGTTTGACAGCCCTATGTATATATAAATTTGTTTTTAAGGCATTGTATGCAATGCATTTCGCTGTTGATTAACAGTAATTCGTGAAAAAAGAAAATGCCCCAGCATGCATTAATTTTATTTCAAATGTCTGACTAAAGTATTTTTTTTGTAAAAATTCTCTTTTAATATTTTTTTACAATATAACTCAAATTAAATTATTTATTAACAGATACAACCTTTGATGCATTAGTAAATGTTGATCTTAACATTAATGCTGAAATTATTAGTAACTAATGTTAACAAATGTAACCGTATTAAGTGTTTCTGTTACAATTATTTATGAAAATGTACATTATTACAATACATAAAGGTTTAAAGTTAAGTGTTACCTATAGCTTTTTAAATTATGACTGCTAAGGATGTAGTTATATTAATATTCTGGCAATAATTATTTTCATGTTATGGCTGCTAACGGCCAATATTAGAGCTCTACTTTAGCCAAATATTTTTTGTCTAAAAAAATACTGCAAAATAAAACCTATTATTTGAAATGCTATAAGTGAATTTTGACATCATAATGTAACAGCACGAAAATCGATATTCATGTTAAGATTTACTAAAGATTACATTTAACAGTATTAATAATTTATTAGTGTTTTTCAGTGAACTACCTGTATGCAATTTAAATGGCAATTAATAGGTAATCTTCATTGCCATTTAAGTGAAATTACTGAACTTAAATACAAGCTTGATTAAAAATGATCATTCTAGAAGAAAATTTTAAATGGCACTTAGAGGCTTTTGCATCTGAACTCTTCATATATATATATATATATATATATATATATATATATGTAAGCAATAAGGTACGAGAGGCTGTGCTGTATCAGCTGAAGGGGTTGCAGGCACTCCGCTTAGCGTTCATGCCTAACAACGCCCTTCAGCTGTTACTTATTTCACGATACAGCACTTGCCTCGAGTATCTTATTGCTTTTATAAAACGGTTGCCACACAATATTAAAGTAAAAAACAATGTTAGTGCAACTTTCTTGAAGTAAAATCACTAAAAGCCTACCTTCCGCTGGAAAAAATAGTCCCCGAGTGTGAATAGCAACAACGTTCCAGTGTGTAAAATGCATGAAAGCTCAAATAAAAACAACATGGAACCGCAGTGTTGCGCAGCGATCAATAGAACCGTTGGGTGAAGCGGCTCGTAGCCGTGTTTTATCGTGAATAAAGCACAGCTCTTGAACAATCAGAATCAAGGATTCGAAACTACCCGTTTTATAATATATATATATATATATATATATATATATATATATATATAATATGCAACCATATAAATAGTAGCTTAAATTGATACATATTAAGGCTATTAACAGGTTCTCTATAAAAAAAACACACCAAATCTCTTCTGGTTTCCATCTTTCCTTGACTGAAGTTCTTCTCCTGACCTTGATTCTCAACACTCTTCCTTGAGAGATGTTCAGTGAGCTTAACAAATGACATTATACATTTTATATTGTATATTTTTATTGTGTATTGTATGTTTTTTTCTTCTGGTATTGAATAGACCACCATTAAACACACAAATGTGTGGCGATATGGTGAACAGTGTGTTTTAGGGAATGGTATTTCCTCTATTTCTCACAGTACCAGTATAGCATGAGTGTGTGAGAGAATGTGTTTACCAAGTCGTTTTGATTTGGTATTGCAGTTTCATTGCTTTTGGATGCAGTGTTAATGGATCAAGGTCAGGCGAATTGATTTCAGGAGAAGAAATGAAAGATATTAGAAGGGATTTCTTGTATTTTGAATACAGAAACTGTTATACAAAACACTTTACAAGATGTAGCTTTAGACAGCGTTTGACTGTACCTCAATTTCAAAACAGTAACACACAGTGCTGAGTAGTAAGTGATTATGATTATGGCATTTATGTATTTGTATACACTACCGGTCAAAAGTTTAAGATCGGTAAGATTTTTTATGTTTTTAAAAGAAGTCTCTTCTGCTCACCAAGGCTGCAATTTTTTAATAAAATATTATGACAATTTAAAATGACTTTTTATGTTAATATATATTAAATGTAATTTATTCCTCTGAAAAAAGCTGAATTTTCAGCATCATTACTCCAGTCTTCAGTGTCACATGATCCTTCACAAATCACTCTAATATGATGATTTTATGCTCCAAAACATGTATGATTATTATCCATGTTGAAAACAGTTTTTTACATTTTTATTTCAGGATTCTTTGATGAAAGGAAAGTTCAAAAGAACAGCTTTTATCTGAAATGGAAAGCTTTTGTTACATTAAACACTACCCTTGAAAAAGTTTGGGTCAGTAAGAATTTGTATTTTATTTTTGGGGGAAATAAATAAGAAATCAATACTTCTATTCATCAAAGATGAGTTACATTGATCAAAAGTTACAGTAAAGACATTTATAATATTAGAAAAGATTCTAATTGAATAAATGCTGTTCTTTGAACTTTCTATTCATCAAAAAATCCTGAAATAAAAATGTAAAAAAACTGTTTTCAACATGGATAATAATCATACATGTTTTTGGAGCATAAAATCATCATATTAGAGTGATTTGTGAAGGATCATGTGACACTGAAGACTGGAGTAATGATGCTGAAAATTCAGCTTTTTTCAGAGGAATAAATTACATTTTAATATATATTAACATAAAAAAGTCATTATTTTCATAATATTTCACAATATTACTGTGTTTTTTGTCAAAAAAAATGCAGCCTTGGTGAGCAGAAGAGACTTCTTTTAAAAACATAAAAAATCTTACCGATCTTAAACTTTTGACCGGTAGTGTATATATGAATAAGCTGTCCACACTGGTCGTGACATAGCAAATTTGTCCTTCGTATCAAATTTAAGTACGTCTCAAATGTAAGTTTACCGTCCGCGTCACATCCAGTGTAGACAGCATCACTTATTATAATGGGTTTTATTCGCTTTTTCACATCTTTAAGATGAACTGACAAAATTGACATTCTTTATAACTGACATTATTCTGAACCTTTTAATAACAGAGGCCTTAAATTTAGATCCTTTGTTATATTGTTTTGCTTTTTTGATGCACATGGCAAGTTTTTAATAACTCTTGTTTTGGTATTCTTGTGAATTGATTCATTATTTCAGCTGTTGGAGCTGCTGGCCAGTCCGTTAAGCTGCCTTTGTCAAAGTTTGGTGTGGCGTTGTTATCAAATTAATGAGAATATCATTTCGGCATTTTTAAATTCAGTGATGAGTTTACTTAAAGGTATTTTTTTTAAATAATAATAAAAAAGAATAAATATGTGAAATGCATAACACGACAAGGTAAATATGTGAAAATGTTTTTGTTTGGTATGTGCTATATGTTGGTATTGTTTGTAATCAGAAGTCACTTGATGTCATAAAATGACATTAAATGTTCCTGTAATGCCATTGTTTAATAATAAGCAATCACTGTTTTACGAGCTACACTTGATAAATGATGAGACTGACATGAGGATTAAGTTATGTTACAATGGTTAGAAGTAAGTGTGAAGATGGACGGGCGACGTATTGGATGAGAATACGCATTATAGCGTCTTAGAAAGAATAAAGACTGAGATTCAAAGCAAAGAGATGCAAAAAGGGTGAAATGTTCTCTGGTTTGAAGTTACAGGAAAAATAAAAAATTGTACTTCAACATTTTGTTGTTGTTTCCTTTTCCTACTTGTCCAAAGACAAAACTACATTTTTAAATTAAAGTAGTAGTAAGTAATTTGATAAATAATCCAATGAGCGCACTGTACAAAAAATAATTAAGTTAAATCAACTTCCACTTGAATTACATTAAACTGATTTAAAAATAGTTTAATCTTTTTTAAGGTGAAAATTTTGTTAAAGCAGTGTTAAAAACATTTGTTGTCATAACTTACTGAGAGCCCAGTTTATTTTAGAGCCCATATCAGTTGTTATTACAATGGCATTTAAAGAATGAGTCCAGCAAACCAGCTATTTTTGACCATATTTAGAGATCCACGTTAGCTCATTAACAGCAATCCTCTGTAAAGTGCCTACATTGGGAGAATGAATATAGAAAGCAACAAATCCATATGCTAATATGTGTTGCAATGTGCTAATGTGAAAGGTGATAGTCTGGTGGTTAAAAGTCTGTCACATTACTATGCAGCAATGGGAATGTAAACTTCCATATTAGCTGTAACTCTATTCAGGTGACATGAGCTCTGAATCAAGACGAACATCTGTTATCATTTTAATTCAATGAACTTATGATGTGTAAATAATATTTATTTGTGCTGACGAACATTATCAAAGACCAGATGTGAACTAAACATTTTATTAACGTTACTGAAAGAACGTTTGTTTGCTCATATTTCGAGAGAACGTAACTTGTCAATGTTCTGAGAATGTATATCCAGGCAAAGTTCACAGTTAGTTTTGTGTGCCTTTCTTCTGCCAGTGCCAGTGATGTAGTGGTGCCTGGAGAAGAGGGTATACTCTTAATTTAGGTCCCCAAGATTTGTTTAAGCGTCATAGCAAAGGATGAATGCTCTGTGTTATAAACAGTGACATTCAAGACTACTAGTTGCATTAGTATTGATAATGCAAGACTTTATATAATGAAATATTTGATGCGACTGTAAATCAAACAACATTACTTTGATTTTACTTTATATAATAAAACAAGATTAGAAAATAAGCCAGGCTTATTTTGGTTAGTCAAACTTATTGTCTGTGAATGTCATAAAGCAAACTTAAAATAGTTCAAACTCAGTTACCCTGGAAACTTATGCTGGGAAACTAGCCGGGGCAGGCTACTGTAACTGTCAGGCTAAGTCTGAGTTCAGGCTTAACGAGCATACCATTTATACTCAACTGCTGGTATTTCTATGTCATTTTATTTTACTTAACCACTATTAATACAATTTTTTTTTAATAAATAAGGAAATGTACTTTACTAATAAGTGTAAGAAATTATAAGCTATAAATACACTAAGAAATGTTTAAAACTTGTGTATTTAATTGGCGAGTTTGTTTAATGAGTTATAATAAGTAATTAATGAAGTATACACTCACCGGCCACTTTATTAGGTACCCCATGCTAGTAACGGGTTGGACCCCTTTTGCCTTCAGAACTGCCTCAATTCTTCGTGGCATAGATTCAACAAGGTGCTGGAAGCATTCCTCAGGGAGTTTGGTCCATATTGACATGATGGCATCACACAGTTGCCGCAGATTTGTCGGCTGCACATCCATGATGCGAATTCTCCGTTCCACCACATCCCAAAGATGCTCTATTGGATTGAGATCTGGTGACTGTGGAGGCCATTTGAGTACAGCGAACTCATTGTCATGTTCAAGAAACCAGTCTGAGATGATTCCAGCTTTATGACATGGCGCATTATCCTGCTGAAAGTAGCCATCAGAAGTTGGGTACATTGTGGTCATAAAGGGATGGACATGGTCAGCAACAATACTCAGGTAGGCTGTGGCGTTACAACGATGCTCAATTGGTACCAAGGGGCCCAAAGAGTGCCAAGAAAATACTCCCCACACCATGACACCACCACCACCAGCCTGAACCTTTGATACAAAGCAGGATGGATCCATGCTTTCATGTTGTAGACGTCAAATTCTGACCCTACCATCCGAAATGTCGCAGGCAGAAATCGAGACTCATCAGACCAGGCAACGTTTTTCCAATCTTCTATTGTCCAATTTCGATGAGCTTGTGCAAATTGTAGCCTCAGTTTCCTGTTCTTAGCTGAAAGGAGTGGCACTCGGTGTGGTCTTCTGCTGCTGTAGCCCATCTGCCTCAAAGTTCGACGTACTGTGCGTTCAGAGATGCTCTTCTGCCCACCTTGGTTGTAACGGGTGGTTATTTGAGTCACTGTTGCCCTTCTATCAGCTCAAACCAGTCTGGCCATTCTCCTCTGACCTCTGGCATCAACAAGGCATTTCCGCCCACAGAACTGCCGCTCACTGGATGTTTTTTCTTTCGGACCATTCTCTGTAAACCCTAGAGATGGTTGTGCGTGAAAATCCCAGTAGATTAGCAGTTTCTGAAATACTCAGACCAGCCCTTCTGGCACCAACAATCATGCCACGTTCAAAGTCACTCAAATCACCTTTCTTCCCCATACTGATGCTCGGTTTGAACTGCAGGAGATTGTCTTGACCATGTCTACATGCCTAAATGCACTGAGTTGCCGCCATGTGATTGGCTGCTTAGAAATTAAGTGTTAACGAGCAGTTAGACAGTTGTACCTAATAAAGTGGCCGGTGAGGTATAAATAGGGAGCTGAACTAGTTTTCAAACTTAACCATGGTGTGTCCTTTCATAGATGAGGTGGTGGATGAGGGAGCTATAGTCTTGCGGAGGGCATTTTAAGAGAGACAACTTTCAGAGACAGGTCAGACCCATTTGACATTAAATGACAGCTACCTGTATGAACGATATAGATTCTCAAAGAGATGGAATTGCATTTATTTGTAGATTACCAAGCCCACACATATGCAAATAATTATTTTGTTTAATATGGTCTAAACCATGGCTGTGTAGCCTTTAAATTTTTCCACTGGCCCCTCAACTTTCTCCTTAAGTTGAACAAACACATTGAAGTCAAAGTATTTAATGTGATTTGTCTTTATTCAGAGTGAATCTGCCTGTTCAGGGTGAAAACACACAAATACATGTTGTGAATGATCAAAAAGGTAATGTTTTTTTTCTTTTCCTTTTAAAAAAATGGTAGTTCTACTTGCATTTTTATGTAGCTGTTGAATTTCAGCTCCAATTTCCTCATCTTCAGTTTTTTATACTGGATGTCGATATCAATTGCTTCCATTTGTTTAAGGCAGTATCGTTTATACTCGCCTTTTATGTTTTCTGTGTTATGTAACATTTAAGTTATTTCATTGAATACTCTTGTCACATTGTTTTCATTTCTTAATACTCACTTTGTCACAAGTGGTCCCAGACTGAGAGGGCTCTAGAACAGTGTCAGTATCCTGAAAACACATTATGAGTATTTTATCACACAAGTACACTTTTTAATATTTAAAACAGTATAGCATGGATAGAACCTGTGAGTACCTTGAACATACAGACACAGTCTCCTCATCCTCCTCAACTGATGGGCCTTCTCCCTGTGACCACTGATTAAACTCAATTAAACTCATTAGCTTACAAACTGATTTAAATGGTCTAATACTCACAGGCAACATGATGTCAGGTGGATCCATAAAGCATACAGAATCTCATAGAATTCATTAGGCCCAAGCCCTGAAAGGGCGCAGAGCCCCTATTGTTCCTTCCACGATTCAGGGCCCAAGCCCTGAAAGGGCGCAGAGCCCTATTGTTTTTCCTTCTCCGATTATTTTTAGGGCCCAAGCCCTGAAAGGGCGCAGAGCCCTATTGTTTTCCTTCCGATTATTTATTTTTTTTTTTTTTTTTTTTTTTTTTTTCTTTTTCTAGCGACTACTCGGGCACTTTTGGGGCCCTTAACATGCTCGAAAACTCTTGAAACTTTGCACACGGGTCAGAACCCGCGGCCATCAGAGCCGGGCTGAAGCTGGTACCCGGGCGTGGCAGGGCGGCTCGTCAGCGCCCCCTGGAATGGGGTCCGAACACCTGGTCCATAACTCAAACACACTTGCATGTAATAATATGAAACTCGGTACACATGTCGATAGCAGAATTTCATCTATACCTCGCGTTCTTACTTTTACCCCAGCCCAACAGGAAGTCGGCTATTGAGGTTTTTTTGTAAAACACACGCAATGAACTTTTAAATACTCCTCCTAGAGCTCTGATCCAAATTCGACGAAACTCGGTCAGCGTGAAGTCAAGACATTGAGGATGAAAGTTTGTGTGGGGATTTTGATATCTCGAACGGTTTGGCCGTGGCGAGGAAACGAAACTATGGCGAGAAACGTGAAACAGGAAGTGTGTCATAACTTCAGCATACATTAACTGATCTGGATGAAACTTCAGCAGTGCGTTCGCTGTAAGAGGACGATCACATGGATGTGACTATTGTGAGTCAAAGTTATAGCGCCACCAACTGGCAGCAGGAAGTGTGTCACTTTCAAAATGCTTTGAAATCACCCTCTTATTTTTACCCAATTTGCTTCAAACTTCATCTGTATAATGTAAATACACGGCAGATGAAGACCTATGAATGGATTCTTGATATCTTTGAAACTGTTGCCGTGGCGACGCATCAAACTTTACCATTCTTTTAGGATGCATTCTTTTAGGGATTCGAACATTTGTCCATAAATCAAACACACGTGCATGGATTAATATGAAACTCGGTACACTCATAGATCACATCAGGCCAAACAACTTTCGTGCTCTAAGTTTTACGACAGTTCAAACGGAAGTCGGGAATTATGTTTTTTTTTTTAGATAAATGTCCTAGAAAAACATCAAATTACAACCCATGCTGTTACCAATCACCACCAAACTCGGTGTGCATGAAGTCAAGACATTGAGGATGCTAAATTACGGACGGATTTGTGATATCTCGAACGGTTTGGCCGTGGCGAATTTTTTTGACTAAAAAAGGACACATAAAGTGTGTTATAACTTGGTTAGTTTTACTGACAGTTACAAAACTTGCCGTGTATATTGTTCTATTCAAGCCAAACAACTTTCTAATTAACAATAATAAGCTCAAACCCACAGAAAGTCAGATATTGTAGTTTGAATATGATCATGCTCTTTCTGAGCCTGAGTCTTTCTTGAGTCTCTTGACACACAGTCTGTGTGTGTGTGTGTGTGTGTAGGGGGAGGGGGCTTAATCATTTCACTGTGTGTCTGGCCTGCTAAAGTAAATACATTTCTTAAGCCTGGTATTTTTTAAATAAGTTTTTATTTTTATTTTTTTATAAGTAAAGGCATATAACCTGTTTAATTGTAGTGCATTGACAATAGTTTTATATAATTAGTGTATTAATTAAATTAACTTGGTCCATAAATCAAAAAGGAAGTGTGTTAAAACTTCTGCATACATTAACTGATCTTGATGAAACTTCAGCAGTGTGTTCGTTGTAAGAGGCCGATCACATGGATGTGACTATTGTGAGTCAAATATATAGCGCCACCAACTGGAAGCAGAAAGTGTTTCACTTTCAAAATGCTTTGAAATCACACTCTTACTTTTACCCGATTTGCTTCAAACTTCATCTGTATAATGTAAACACACGCCAGATGAAGAGCTGTGAAAGCATTATTCAATATCTAAGATAATGTTGCCATAGCAACGCATCAAACTTTAACATTCCTTTTTTTGATGATTTTGAGTCTCTTAGCGGCTTTTGGGGCCCTTAATGGGTTTGAAAACTCTTGAAACTTTGCACACAGGTCAGATCCCACAGCCATCAGAGCCGGGAAGATGGTACCCGGGTGTGGCAAGGGGGCTAGACAGCGCCCCCTGGAACGGGGTCCAAAAACTTGGTCCATAAATCAAACACGCTTGCATGTAATAATATGAAACTCAGTACACATGTTGATCTCATCGTTTCATATATTCATATATTCTCCTCAAGCCGGACAACTTTCTAATTTACACTCATGAGCTAGGACCCACAGAAAGTCAGATATTTTGGTTTGAAAATGTTGAGTGTCTCTCTGAGCCTACACTTCTGTATGGCAAGCCCTTTTAACATTTAAAAGCTAAGTTTGACTATTCGTAATTAACATTGTAGATATCAACAACGTCTTTCTAGTCGTAATTACATTTTGGATAGTTTGTATTATCATTTAAGATATCTGTAACGTAATTGTGACTAGTCGAAACGACAGATAGAGTATGGCAAGCCGTTTTAACATTTAATCATTTTAACCTACTAGTCTCTATTTTCATGCTACTAGTACTTATTTTTTAGATACTAGTATCTATTCCATTAAGTACTAGTACTTATTCATTAGCTACTAGTGCTTATTCTTTAGATACTAGTGCCTTTTCTTTAGATACTAGTGTTTATTCTTTAGGTACTAGTACCTTTTTAAAGATACTAGTACTTATTCATTAGACACTAGTCCTTATTTATTAGATACTAGTACTTATTCATTAGATGCTAGTCCTTATTCATTACATACCAATGCTTATTAATTAGTTACTAGTACTTATTCATTAGATGCTAGTACCTATTAAATAGATACTAGTACTTATTCATTAGACACTAGTACTTATTTCAATGGTGACTAGTAACTATTCTTTTGTTACTAGTCACATTTTTCCAGTGACTTCTATGGTGATCATGTCATTCAGATATCAACTATTCAGTTCTGACTAGTATGTTAGTATGTATTCCAATTGTGGAATACATACTAGTATGTATTCCAAAGCAGGGGTTACGTTTTTGCACGTCGTGCAGAATAACCCTAAAGGCACCAAGGTGGCGGTGCCACCGGCTCTATATATATATATATATATATATATATATATATATATATATATATATATATATATATATATATATATATATAGCTTGCGAGCAGCGATGGAGGGCCAAAGCCGGCGGTACCGCCATCCCGGTGCCTTTAGGCACCGGGGTTGAGTCCCAGCCGGCTTGGGCCCGGCAGTTCGCTGCTCGCAGCTTTTATTTTTTTATTTTTATTTATTTTTTTTTCTTTCTAGCGACTACTCGGGCACTTTTGGGGCCCTTAACATGCTCGAAAACTCTTGAAACTTTGCACACGGGTCAGAACCCGGCGGCCATCAGAGCCGGGCTGAAGCTGGTACCCGGGCGTGGCAGGGCGGCTCGTCAGCGCCCCCTGGAATGGGGTCCGAACACCTGGTCCATAACTCAAACACACTTGCATGTAATAATATGAAACTCGGTACACATGTCGATAGCAGAATTTCATCTATACCTCGCGTTCTTACTTTTACCCCAGCCCAACAGGAAGTCGGCTATTGAGGTTTTTTTGTAAAACACACGCAATGAACTTTTAAATACTCCTCCTAGAGCTCTGATCCAAATTCGACGAAACTCGGTCAGCGTGAAGTCAAGACATTGAGGATGAAAGTTTGTGTGGGGATTTTTGATATCTTGAACGGTTTGGCCGTGGCGAGGAAACGAAACTATGGCGAGAAACGTGAAACAGGAAGTGTGTCATAACTTCAGCATACATTAACTGATCTGGATGAAACTTCAGCAGTGCGTTCGCTGTAAGAGGACGATCACATGGATGTGACTATTGTGAGTCAAAGTTATAGCGCCACCAACTGGCAGCAGGAAGTGTGTCACTTTCAAAATGCTTTGAAATCACCCTCTTATTTTTACCCGATTTGCTTCAAACTTCATCTGTATAATGTAAATACACGGCAGATGAAGACCTATGAATGGATTCTTGATATCTTTGAAACTGTTGCCGTGGCGACGCATCAGAACTTTACCATTCTTTTAGGATGCATTCTTTTCAGGGATTCGAACATTTGTCCATAAATCAAACACACGTGCATGGATTAATATGAAACTCGGTACACTCATAGATCACATCAGGCCAAACAACTTTCGTGCTCTAAGTTTTACGACAGTTCGAACGGAAGTCGGGAATTATGTTTTTTTTTTTAAATAAATGTCCTAGAAAAACATCAAATTACAACCCATGCTGTTACCAATCACCACCAAACTCGGTGTGCATGAAGTCAAGACATTGAGGATGCTAAATTCCGGACGGATTTGTGATATCTTCGAACGGTTTGGCCGTGGCGGATTTTTTTGACTAAAAAAGGACACATAAAGTGTGTTATAACTTGGTTAGTTTTACTGACAGTTACAAAACTTGCCGTGTATATTGTTCTATTCAAGCCAAACAACTTTCTAATTAACAATAATAAGCTCAAACCCACAGAAAGTCAGATATTGTAGTTTGAATATGATCATGCTCTTTCTGAGCCTGAGTCTTTCTTGAGTCTCTTGACACACAGTCTGTGTGTGTGTGTGTGTGTGTGTAGGGGAGGGGGCTTAATCATTTCACTGTGTGTCTGGCCTGCTAAAGTAAATACATTTCTTAAGCCTGGTATTTTTTAAATAAGTTTTCAGGGCCCAAGCCCTGAAAGGGCGCAGAGCCCTATTGTTTTCCTTCCGATTATTTTTTTTTTTTTTCTTTTTTTTTTCTTTTTTTTTTCTCAGCGACTACTCGGGCACTTTTGGGGCCCTTGACATGCTCGAAAACTCTTGAAACTTTGCACACGGGTCAGAACCCGCGGCCATCAGAGCCGGGCTGAAGCTGGTACCCGGGCGTGGCAGGGCGGCTCGTCAGCGCCCCCTGGAATGGGGTCCGAACACCTGGTCCATAACTCAAACACACTTGCATGTAATAATATGAAACTCGGTACACATGTCGATAGCAGAATTTCATCTATACCTTCGCGTTCTTGCTTTTTACCCCAGCCCAACAGGAAGTCGGCTATTGAGGTTTTTTTGTAAAACACACGCAATGAACTTTTAAATACTCCTCCTAGAGCTCTGATCCAAATTCGACGAAACTCGGTCAGCGTGGAAGTCAAGACATTGAGGATGAAAGTTTGTGTGGGGATTTTTGATATCTCGAACGGTTTGGCCGTCGCGAGGAAACGAAACTATGGCGAGAAACGTGAAACAGGAAGTGTGTCATAACTTCAGCATACATTAACTGATCTGGATGAAACTTCAGCAGTGCGTTCGCTGTAAGAGGACGATCACATGGATGTGACTATTGTGAGTCAAAGTTATAGCGCCACCAACTGGCAGCAGGAAGTGTGTCACTTTCAAAATGCTTTGAAATCACCCTCTTATTTTTACCCGATTTGCTTCAAACTTCATCTGTATAATGTACATACACGGCAGATGAAGACCTATGAATGGATTCTTGATATCTTTGAAACTGTTGCCGTGGCGACAGCATCAAACTTTACCATTCTTTTAGGATGCATTCTTTCAGGATTCGAACATTTTGTCCATAAATAGAAACACACGTGCATGGATTAATATGAAACTCGGTACACTCATAGATCACATCAGGCCAAACAACTTTCGTGCTCTAAGTTTTACGACAGTTGGAACGGAAGTCGGGAATTATGTTTTTTTTTTTAAATAATTGTCCTAGAAACATCAGAATTACAACCCATGCTGTTACCAATCACCACCAAACTCGAGTGTGCATGAAGTCAAGACATTGAGGATGCTATATTCCGGACGGATTTTTGATATCTCGGAACGGTTTAGCCGTCGCGGATTTTTTGACTAAAAAAGGACACATAAAGTGTGTTATAACTTGGTTAGTTTTACTGACAGTTACAAAACTTGCCGTGTATATTGTTCTATTCAAGCCAAACAACTTTCTAATTAACAATAATAAGCTCAAACCCACAGAAAGTCAGATATTGTAGTTTGAATATGATCATGCTCTTTCTGAGCCTGAGTCTTTCTTGAGTCTCTTGACACACAGTCTGTGTGTGTGTGTGTGTGTGTGT
>JAQIUQ010006650.1:0-7500 GCA_030378365.1 Hybognathus amarus
TATTACACGCTTTAGCGTGATACCGGGTTGCAACATTGGAATCTCTCTTTTGGGAAGTGTTTGAGGTTGAACTTGATGTACCAGATATGTTGTTAATTCCTCCTGCTTTTTCAAAATCTCATACAGGGGTTCACCTTGAGATGGAAGACAGTTCATAGCTTGAGATGTTGCCATGTTACCTCTGGAATGGTGAGCAAAAGAATGTGAGAATCCTTGTTGGTTAGTACTGCTTTCTTGAATGTTCAACAACTCTTTAGGCTGCATTAATGTTGGTCGGGTTATGATGTTGCAGGAAGCACCAGCGGATTGTGTTGGAACACTGCTGATAACTCTACCTGTATCCATTGGGATTCCACTCATTGGCACATATTCAGTAACTTGTGGATTCAACACCTTTGATCTTGCGGACTGAAAAACTTAATTTCCTGTCACATCCCTCCTTGAAATCTGAACCTTTGTTGATCCTTTTCCTTTAGAATGTGAACTGCCAGTACATGAACAGTTTCTAGCCCTGTCGCTCGTCCACAAAACATCAATTTTTGCAGTGGATGCTGCAATTTCAGCATCTAATTCCAGTTGTTCCATTTTTTTTTCTTAATTCCTCCTGCTGTGTTTCAATGGCATGTTTACTTTTCAATGCAGTGGCACGTGCCACAAGTGCAGCTCTCTCTGCCTCTGCCTGTACGCGGGCTGATGAAGTGGAAGAACTTCTGCTGCTACACTTACTAAATGCAGTGATAACCTTTGATACATTTGAAACACTGTCCTCAGGATCTATATCATCGTTAACATTTACCTCAACCCCTTCAGAAGTTACAGGTGTAGACAACCATACATTCACATGTTCAATAAACTCATTAATTGGAATCAGTTTTGCCTTGAACCAAATATCATGTTTCTCAATTTCATTGTCAGGCAACACAGTCAACAATGAATCATGTGCTTCTTTAGCCCGAAAACACAAATCATTAAAGTTTTCATACATGTTTCGTACTTCAGAATCATTTTCTTTGTTACTTTGCATCAACCCTTTAATAGTCTCTATCATTTTGTGTGCATTGTTTAGCTTTGACTTTCTCAGTTTTTGTAATGAATCAAGTCTTTCCACCAATGCCTTTGCTGAGAGCTTAATTGTCCTTTTTTGCATTTCAGGCTCATTTTCATTAATTTGTTGTTGTTTTGTCACAGAGGATTCCTCCGCAGCCAAACACTGTTCATCCATATTACACACAGTACTCAAACCCAAGCAGTACAAAGAATAAATGTTTAACTTTCAGCAACCAATGAGAAATGAGAATGTGTCTGTAGGCCTACACCTATCTTAATCAGCTAAGCATTAAACTTTTGTTTGCTTACAGTCCCTCTGACTGCAGCTCAGTATATCATTTGGACTGAGCAATGACAGATATCACAATAGATGATGGAGAAACGAACTGTGCATCACTAATGCTGCATGAACTTTTTCTGAATAGAATAAATATATTTTAAAGTAGAATTCAGTAGGATCATGTTATTTCATGTTGGATCATGTTATTTCCATATAACATGATGGATCATGTTATTTTCGTTGATAATCTGCTCTTTACCAATATGCCTTGCTGACAACATCTGGCCTTTATAATCTATCTGGAATGTAAACTAAATATTTCAAGGTACACATTTCAAAGAAGACTATTACACTTGAATGAATATGAGGTGCGAGAAAAACAAAATTCATCAGGTGGTATCCAATGATAGTCGCTGTTGGGGAAATTTTAATCTCACATGTATTACATATTTATTGAGTATCTGTTCACCTCCTATATGTAATAACAGAGGAATGTCTTATGGTTTTGCTATCCATGAAGGAGGTAATTTGTCTTTCCTTCATCAAGAGTGGAGTGAGGTACCAGAGAACCGGCCAGGTCAGAGGTCATTTTAGACTGGGGAGGATAGAGAGGGTTAGCGGTAAATCTAACCCAGCATGTGAATCCTATTGCTTGTGGAATTTTTACAGAGAGGATTGGCCTGCAGGTTAACACCCACCATGGGCACAAACTTTTCTGTAGATTTTTCCATAGAAAGCTTTTCAATGCTGCCTCAGTATAATAGCCTACCGCTGTCACGCAATCTGTGCTTCGGAGAATATAAATGTACTGTGCAAGACAACACGATTTTCATATTTTATTATTTAAAATTATTGTTTCATTATTTATTATTTATTTGGCCTTGCCAAATCGTGACCAATACTGTAGGCTATGTATCAGGCTGACATGATCAAATATGCCAAACATGAGGAAAAAGAGCTTATTTTGGTGAGCAGGCTAATGCCTTAAGCAGCAGTGCTAAGAAACGTGATTTGTGAAAGCACAGCTATAATGGAAAGTTTTAATTACAGAACATAAATCAATATCTCCATAGCTCGCACACAGCAGACACAGTGCGACACCTACTGGTATGTTTTTGTAATGTTTTGAACTGCATTGATTTTAAACTTCGTTGGATTATTAGAGGACTGAGAACCTTCACATCGTCGTTTTGGAGAGCGGGGCACAACCTAACGCTTTTTAGTTTTGGCTCAATTAATTAAAAAATAATTTGGTTAGATTAATACTTTTTTACACAAGCAACATACACATCTCTGCTACAAATGACCACTGAAAGTTTTTTTTCTAGGACCATTTTCGTACAGTTGGACTGAAAGTGCAAATGTTACAACTTACCCCATACACGGGGTTAATTGTAACAGATAGAGGGGTTAGTTGTAACACTTGTGTGCAACACACATAATTCAGTAGGCCTACTATTTTATTTGTATAGTTTGATATTGTTTGTGCATCTGTATAGACAAATATCCATACATCCATCCCTCATCCAATCATCCTTCTATTATGGATCAATAGAGACATAGAAAATGGCTGCATAGCTTTGCAATACATAATAATAAATACAATTATAAATATTGTAATTGCAATTAAATTAGATTTGTGTGTGGCAGCTGCATATACAAATATTATTATTAATAATAATAATAACAGTAATAATAATTCAAATGAGCTTAAAATAAACAATTTATTGCATTGTGGTTTATTGCATTAAAAACAGGCCATATAGTTATCATTCATAGTAAACTAAATTTTAAACATTTTAAATTCCAATATTTTTTGTGAAAGTCTAACAAAGTTTAATGTATAAATAAATACTCAAACCTGAAAAGTTGTGTGGCTCCGTTTTCATTTGATTATCATTGTACACTCTGTTACAACCAACCCCGCTGTATATTGCATTTTTTAAGCCTAGCTAACAGTCGCTAGGAATTTCTGACATGTTTGAAAACGGTGCTATGTTTGAGCCAACAAGACAGTGATTAAGGCAATATAAAGTTCGATTTGGAAACGTATACACCCAACTCAGAAACCGAAAAAAAACCTATGATGAAAAAAATTACTTTCATGGTGTCAAAATACTCTTTGTCCAGTATCTTCACGAAATATAATCAAAACTTTCGAGAAGGGTCATTATTGGAGGAAACTTTCCGCAAATTCGCAGGAGACCGTCCTCTGGCATGAGAAAAATAGCAGAAAGACAGCCTGCTTGATCCTGACGAACTATGTAAACCAGAGGTCTCAAACTCACGGCCCGCGGGCCATTTGCGGCTGATATTTTGTGGCCCCCTACTTGACATTAAAGTTTAATGTTAGTGCGGTCCGTCGTTGCGTTTGCTGCGTTTTTTTTAATTTTTTATTTATTCCTTTAAATGAATGAGATACGTGTTTTGCACGCGAGATTTTGAAGAGTGTACTTCCATCGAATGAATCAAGTGTCAGTAGGCTATTTATTTATTTATTTTTTTCAAAATATATGACCTTGATGTTGGGCTCGTATGCTCAACACCGAACGCAAATTTATTTATTTGGCCTAGTTGCCAAATTTATTTACGCGACCTGATGGATGCGACGTTTGACGCGTTCGGTGTGACCAATTCAGACGGCGCTCTCTCTCCCACGGATAGATTCGTAGGCCTACCTTTATTAGGGCCCAAGCCTGAAAGGGCGCAGAGCCCTATTGTTTTCCTTCGACTTTTTTAGGGCCCAAGCCTGAAAGGGCGCAGAGCCCTATTGTTTTCCTTCCGATTATTTTTTTTTATTTATTTTTTTTCTGAGCGACTATTCGGGCACTTTTGGGGCCCTTAACATGCTCGAAAACTCTTGAAACTTTGCACACGGGTCAGAACCCGCGGCCATCAGAGCCGGGCTGAAGCTGGTACCCGGGCGTGGGCAGGGCGGCTCGTCAGCGCCCCCTGGAATGGGGTCCGAACACCTGGTCCATAACTGCATCTACAGTCCCCTGCACCCAGAGTCCCGCATTCTCAGACCCCTCGTTTTTCGAGACAGCGCCTCCTATCAAACTGTATCGGATAAACATGTGAAGAACATGTGAAGAACTTAAGCCAAAACGTGAGTAGGCTATCTTCAATTTTATTTAGCGAATCGTAGTAGCCTACTCGTTTGATTTACTTTTTAATAAAACGAATTTAGCTCAACGATACAACATATGAATAGTCCATTTAATATTTGTAAAGATAGTTTGTAACAAGATTTGAGCCGTTAATGTATGTTTTTTTGCCCTCTTCCCCCAAAATATTTTGATAGCTATAGCTGTAGGCTATTCCAGGGTAGCCTACACCATACATTGATGGAGTTGCCCCTGCCGAACCCAGCAACATATAATTTTATGATTATGCAAAGCGACTTATAAATGAGTTTTTTTTAATGCAACTGAAGACTGAAAAGTAAAGTCATCGAACAAATGTTTTCTTTACAGACAAGATGATGTTTAGGTGATCATTAAATAAAGTACAGAATTGTTTATTATTGGAGTTTTGTCTATTCTGATTTGTTTTGCTTCACATTCAAAATATCAAAAAACAGATTTTGTAATGTTAGCATGGTAATGTTAATTAGACCATTATAGGTTGAAATGAAAGAAAATTTTGAATTTGAATTTAAAAAAAAAACATTGTAGCAATTTAATATCACATACTATTTTTCAGAAGATAGTTCAATCTGTAATTGTATCCCTTCCATCAGTAACAATGAGTTTTTTTTTTGGCACATGCATTAAGCAGAGAACGCAAATATTTCTTGGATCATTTATTTGGAGACTGTAATATTGCATATTGTTTTTAATTGCATTTGGATAACGCGTGCGCTGTACTCTGTGTACTCGGTACACATGTCGATAGCAGAATTTCATCTATACCTCCGCTTCTTACTTTTTACCCCAGCCCAACAGGAAGTCGGCTATTGAGGTTTTTTGTAAAACACACGCAATGAACTTTTAAATACTCCTCCTAGAGCTCTGATCCAAATTCAACGAAACTCGGTCAGCGTGAAGTCAAGACATTGAGGATGAAAGTTTGCGTGGGGATTTTTGATATCTCGAACGGTTTGGCCGTGGCGAGGAAACGAAACTATGGCGAGAAACGTGAAACAGGAAGTGTGTCATAACTTCAGCATACATTAACTGATCTGGATGAAACTTCAGCAGTGCGTTCGCTGTAAGAGGACGATCACATGGATGTGACTATTGTGAGTCAAAGTTATACCGCCACCAACTGGCAGCAGGAAGTGTGTCACTTTCAAAATGCTTTGAAATCACCCTCTTATTTTTACCCGATTTGCTTCAAACTTCATCTGTATAATGTAATACACGGCAGATGAAGACCTATGAATGGATTCTTGATATCTTTGAAACTGTTGCCGTGGCGACGCATCAAACTTTACCAGTCTTTTAGGATGCATTCTTTTAGGGATTCGAACATTTGTCCATAAATCAAACACACGTGCATGGATTAATATGAAACTCGGTACACTCATAGATTTACAACCCATGCTGTTACCAATCACCACCAAACTCGGTGTGCATGAAGTCAAGACATTGAGGATGCTAAATTCCGGACGGATTTGTGATATCTCTGAACGGTTTGGCCGTGGCGGATTTTTTTGACTAAAAAAGGACACATAAAGTGTGTTATAACTTGGTTAGTTTTACTGACAGTTACAAAACTTGCCGTGTATATTGTTCTATTCAAGCCAAACAACTTTCTAATTAACAATAATAAGCTCAAACCCACAGAAAGTCAGATATTGTAGTTTGAATATGATCATGCTCTCTCTAAGCCTTGGTCTGTCTCTTTGCCTGTTTTTGCCTGTGTGTGTGTGTGTGTGTGTGTGTGTGTGTGTGTGTGTGTGTGTGTGTGTGTGTGTGTGTGTGTGTGTGTGTGTGTGTGTGTGTGTGTGTGTGTGTGTGTGTGTGTGTGTGTGTGTGTGTGTGTGTGTGTGTAGGGGGAGGGGGCTTAATCATTTCACTGTGTGTCTGGCCTGCTAAAGTAAATACATTTCTTAAGCCTGGTATTTTTTAAATAAGTTTTTATTTTTATTTTTTATAAGTAAAGGCATATAACCTGTTTAATTGTAGTGCATTGACAATAGTTTTATATAATTAGTGTATTAATTAAATTAACTTGGTCCATAAATCAAAAAAGTAAGTAAATAAATCAAAAAGGAAGTGTGTTAAAACTTCTGCATACATTAACTGATCTTGATGAAACTTCAGCAGTGTGTTCGTTGTAAGAGGCCGATCACATGGATGTGACTATTGTGAGTCAAAGGCTGCGTTTACACTTGGCATTAACATGCGATCACCGTGATCTGATCAAGCAGATCGGATCATTAGCCAATCAGGACATGGTGAGTTTACATTTGGTCACATTAAGTAGCCTCTGTATCTGGATAGAAGAGCGGATTTCTGTTTCCTGCATAATATTTAAATTAGATATGTTGCACGACACCAGATTAAGAGTAAAAATGATGCAAATAAAACAATGTCCCAGTTGCTTTCACTCATTCGCTTTGCAATCTCCAGTAATTAGATTAAAAAAAATGTTAACGAAGTTATACTTCCAGAGTTGATCATACAAAAATAACTGGGTTGATCATAAAACAAGTCATATCATCGATCATCTGGTTTTAAGGTTATAGCGTGCAATGACTATATTGACAGAAATGGGAGATTGGTTAACATGCAAAGACATTCAATAAAAACATTCAACATTTAAAAAATCAGATTGCGATTATTCCTCTGGCAAAGCAGCATGCAGCTCTTATTTAAGATCTCATGACTGACTGTGAATGTACAGGCGATCGCCTCGTTCAGATAATGTTGCACAATTAAAATGAAAAATGACACACATAGTATCATGTAAGCCTAAATTAACTGTTTTAAAGATAAACGTTTATTGTAAGATTCAAATAAGTTTTTATTTCTTGTCTAAACTGCGTCTGGCCATTACTTTTCTCACAGCCACGCGGGGAGACTGGGTGGGATTTAAATTACGTCCACCTGTGAATGCAGACACGATGGCTGGATTGCGTTTACATTACACTGAGATCCGATCACAAAGCGTCTCTCGACTACCTCCGAACCTGGACACGCCGATCGGATAACATTCCGATCAGA
>JAQIUQ010006650.1:12500-19458 GCA_030378365.1 Hybognathus amarus
AAACTTCTGCATACATTAACTGATCTTGATGAAACTTCAGCAGTGTGTTCGTTGTAAGAGGCCGATCACATGGATGTGACTATTGTGAGTCAAATATATAGCGCCACCAACTGGCAGCAGAAAGTGTTTCACTTTCAAAATGCTTTGAAATCGCACTCTTACTTTTACCCGATTTGCTTCAAACTTCATGTGTATAATGTAAACACACGCCAGATGAAGAGCTGTGAAAGCATTATTCAATATCTAAGATAATGTTGCCATAGCAACGCATCAAACTTTAACATTCCTTTTTTTTGATGATTTTGAGTCTCTTAGCGGCTTTTGGGGCCCTTAACGGGTTTGAAAACTCTTGAAACTTTGCACACAGGTCAGATCCCACAGCCATCAGAGCCGGGCTGAAGATGGTACCCGGGTGTGGCAAGGGGGCTAGACAGCGCCCCCTGGAACGGGGTCCAAAACTTGGTCCATAAATCAAACACGCTTGCATGTAATAATATGAAACTCAGTACACATGTTGATCTCATCGTTTCATATATTCATATATTCTCCATAAGCCGGACAACTTTCTAATTTACACTCATGAGCTAGGACCCACAGAAAGTCAGATATTTTGGTTTGAAAATGTTGAGTGTCTCTCTGAGCCTACACTTCTGTATGGCAAGCCCTTTTAACATTTAAAAGCTAAGTTTGACTATTCGTAATTAACATTGTAGATATCAACAACGTCTTTCTAGTCGTAATTACATTTTGGATAGTTTGTATTATCATTTAAGATATCTGTAACGTAATTGTGACTAGTCGAAACGACAGATAGAGTATGGCAAGCCGTTTTAACATTTAATCATTTTAACCTACTAGTCTCTATTTTCATGCTACTAGTACTTATTTTTAGATACTAGTATCTATTCCATTAAGTACTAGTACTTATTCATTAGCTACTAGTGCTTATTCTTTAGATACTAGTGCCTTTTCTTTAGATACTAGTGTTTATTCTTTAGGTATTAGTTCTTTTTAAAGATACTAGTACTTATTCATTAGACACTAGTCCTTATTTATTAGATACTAGTACTTATTCATTAGATGCTAGTCCTTATTCATTACATACCAATGCTTATTAATTAGTTACTAGTACTTATTCATTAGATACTAGTACCTATTAAATAGACACTAGTACTTATTCATTAGACACTAGTACTTATTTCAATGGTGACTAGTAACTATTCTTTTGTTACTAGTCACATTTTTTCCATTGACTTCTATGGTGATCTGTCATTCAGATATCAACTATTCAGTATGTTAGTATGTATTCCAATTGTGGAATACATACTAGTATGTATTCCAAAGCAGGGGTTACGTTTTTGCACGTCGTGCAGATAACCCTAAAGGCACCAAGGTGGCGGTGCCACCGGCTTTATATATATATATGCGCTTATATATATATATATATATATATATATATATATATATATGCACATATATATACAGCTGCGAGCAGCGATGAGGGCCAAAGCTGGCGGTTACCGCCATCCCGGTGCCTTCAGGTAACTAAAGGCACCGGGGTTGCGGTGCCACCGGCTTGGGCTCACAATCGCTGCTCGCAGCTATATTTATATATATATATATTTATTATTATTTTCTCGAAACATTTAGATACAAAACATGCACAATAGTAGTGCTTACGAGTCAGGGCCATACCCACCATATCGCAACGAGAACCGACCTCATCATCAGCACTCAAACACCGCTCGTCGGCAATGGACAGATCAAAGCAGGATTTATTTTCACAGAAGCGCGAGCCACGCACAAATCCTAACTTCTTTACGAGATAATAAGATGCAAGTGGCTAAACTAAACAGCTGTTTATCGCAAGGCTGGTTTCATCATGTTAGGCACAAAAAGATTAGGTATATCTTAAATGATAATACAAACTATCCAAAATGTAATTACGACTAGAAAGACGTTGTTGATATCTACAATGTTAATTACGAATAGTCAAACTTAGCTTTTAAATGTTAAAAGGGCTTGCCATACAGAAGTGTAGGCTCAGAGAGACACTCAACATTTTCAAACCAAAATATCTGACTTTCTGTGGGTCCTAGCTCATGAGTGTAAATTAGAAAGTTGTCCGGCTTGAGGAGAATATATGAATATATGAAACGATGAGATCAACATGTGTACTGAGTTTCATATTATTACATGCAAGCGTGTTTGATTTATGGACCAAGTTTTTGGACCCCGTTCCAGGGGGCGCTGTCTAGCCCCCTTGCCACACCCGGGTACCATCTTCAGCCCGGCTCTGATGGCTGTGGGATCTGACCTGTGTGCAAAGTTTCAAGAGTTTTCAAACCCATTAAGGGCCCCAAAAGCCGCTAAGAGACTCAAAATCATCAAAAAAAGGAATGTTAAAGTTTGATGCGTTGCTATGGCAACATTATCTTAGATATTGAATAATGCTTTCACAGCTCTTCATCTGGCGTGTGTTTACATTATACAGATGAAGTTTGAAGCAAATCGGGTAAAAGTAAGAGTGTGATTTCAAAGCATTTTGAAAGTGAAACACTTTCTGCTGCCAGTTGGTGGCGCTATATATTTGGCTGCGTTTACACTTGGCATTAATATGCGACCTGTATCCGGATGTTGTCCACATACACATTGAAAAGACAAGTGTAAACGCGCTTCTGATCGGAATGCTTATTCCGATCGGCGTGTCCAGGTTCGGAGGTAGTCGAGGACGCTTTGTGATCGGATCTCAGTGTAATGTAAACGCAATCCAGCCATCGTGTCTGCATTCACAGGTGGACGTAATTTAAATCCCACCCAGTCTCCCGCGTGGCTGTGAGAAAATAATGGCCAGACGCAGTTTAGACAAGAAATAAAAACTTATTTGAATCTTACAATAAACGTTTATCTTTAAAACAGTTAATTTAGGCTTACATGATACTATGTGTGTCATTTTTCATTTTAATTGTGCAACATTATCTGAACGAGGCGATCGCCTGTACATTCACAGTCAGTCATGAGATCTTAAATAAGAGCTGCATGCTGCTTTGCCAGAGGAATAATCGCAATCTGATTTTTTAAATGTTGAATGTTTTTATTGAATGTCTTTGCATGTTAACCAATCTCCCATTTCTGTCAATATAGTCATTGCACGCTATAACCTTAAAACCAGATGATCGATGATATGACTTGTTTTATGATCAACCCAGTTATTTTTGTATGATCAACTCTGGAAGTATAACTTCGTTAACATTTTTTTTATCTAATTACTGGAGATTGCAAAGCGAATGAGTGAAAGCAACTGGGACATTGTTTTATTTGCATCATTTTTACTCTTAATCTGGTGTCGTGCAACATATCTAATTTAAATATTATGCAGGAAACAGAAATCCGCTCTTCTATCCAGATACAGAGGCTACTTAATGTGACCAAATGTAAACTCACCATGTCCTGATTGGCTAATGATCCGATCTGCTTGATCAGATCACGGTGATCGCATGTTAATGCCAAGTGTAAACGCAGCCTTTGACTCACAATAGTCACATCCATGTGATCGGCCTCTTACAACGAACACACTGCTGAAGTTTCATCAAGATCAGTTAATGTATGCAGAAGTTTTAACACACTTCCTTTTTGATTTATTTACTTACTTTTTTGATTTATGGACCAAGTTAATTTAATTAATACACTAATTATATAAAACTATTGTCAATGCACTACAATTAAACAGGTTATATGCCTTTACTTATAAAAAAATAAAAATAAAAACTTATTTAAAAAATACCAGGCTTAAGAAATGTATTTACTTTAGCAGGCCAGACACACAGTGAAATGATTAAGCCCCCTCCCCCTACACACACACACACACACACACACACACACTAGGCAAAGACAGGCCTAGGCTCAGAAAGAGCATGATCATATTCAAACTACAATATCTGACTTTCTGTGGGTTTGAGCTTATTATTGTTAATTAGAAAGTTGTTTGGCTTGAATAGAACAATATACACGGCAAGTTTTGTAATTGTCAGTAAAACTAACCAAGTTATAACACACTTTATGTGTCCTTTTTTAGTCAAAAAAATCCGCCACGGCCAAACCGTTCGAGATATCAAAAATCCGTCCGGAATTTAGCATCCTCAATGTCTTGACTTCATGCACACCGAGTTTGGTGGTGATTGGTAACAGCATGGGTTGTAATTTGATGTTTTTCTAGGACATTTATTTAAAAAAAAAAAACATAATTCCCGACTTCCGTTTGAACTGTCGTAAAACTTAGAGCACGAAAGTTGTTTGGCCTGATGTGATCTATGAGTGTACCGAGTTTCATATTAATCCATGCACGTGTGTTTGATTTATGGACAAATGTTCGAATCCCTAAAAGAATGCATCCTAAAAGAATGGTAAAGTTTGATGCGTCGCCACGGCAACAGTTTCAAAGATATCAAGAATCCATTCATAGGTCTTCATCTTCATCATGTATTTACATTATACAGATGAAGTTTGAAGCAAATCGGGTAAAAATAAGAGGGTGATTTCAAAGCATTTTGAAAGTGACACACTTCCTGCTGCCAGTTGGTGGCGCTATAACTTTGACTCACAATAGTCACATCCATGTGATCGTCCTCTTACAGCGAACGCACTGCTGAAGTTTCATCCAGATCAGTTAATGTATGCTGAAGTTATGACACACTTCCTGTTTCACGTTCTCGCCATAGTTTCGTTTCCTCGCCACGGCCAAACCGTTCGAGATATCAAAAATCCCCACGCAAACTTTCATCCTCAATGTCTTGACTTCACGCTGACCGAGTTTCGTCGAATTTAGATCAGAGCTCTAGGAGGAGTATTTAAAAGTTCATTGCGTGTGTTTTACAAAAAAACCTCAATAGCCGACTTCCTGTTGGGCTGGGGTAAAAAGTAAGAACGCGAGGTATAGATGAAATTCTGCTATCGACATGTGTACCGAGTTTCATATTATTACATGCAAGTGTGTTTGAGTTATGGACCAGGTGTTCGGACCCCATTCCAGGGGGCGCTGACGAGCCGCCCTGCCACGCCCGGGTACCAGCTTCAGCCCGGCTCTGATGGCCGCGGGTTCTGACCCGTGTGCAAAGTTTCAAGAGTTTTCGAGCATGTTAAGGGCCCCAAAAGTGCCCGAATAGTCGCTAGAAAAATAAAAATAAAAATATAAATATAGCTGCGAGCAGCGATCGCGGGCCCAAGCCGGTGGCACCGCAACCCCGGTGCCTAAAGGCACCGGGATGGCGGACCGCCGGCTTTGGCCCTCCATCGCTGCTCGCAGCTACACTTATATACATATATATATATATATATATATATATACACATACATATATATATATATATATATATATATATATATATAAAGCCGGTGGCACCGCCACCTTGGTGCCTTTAGGGTTATTCTGCACGACGTGCAAAAACGTAACCCCTGCTTTGGAATACATACTAGTATGTATTCCACAATTGGAATACATACTAACATACTAGTCAGAACTGAATAGTTGATATCTGAATGACAGATCACCATAGAAGTCACTGGAAAAAATGTGACTAGTAACAAAAGAATAGTTACTAGTCACCATTGAAATAAGTACTAGTGTCTAATGAATAAGTACTAGTATCTATTTAATAGGTACTAGCATCTAATGAATAAGTACTAGTAACTAATTAATAAGCATTGGTATGTAATGAATAAGGACTAGCATCTAATGAATAAGTACTAGTATCTAATAAATAAGGACTAGTGTCTAATGAATAAGTACTAGTATCTTTAAAAAGGTACTAGTACCTAAAGAATAAACACTAGTATCTAAAGAAAAGGCACTAGTATCTAAAGAATAAGCACTAGTAGCTAATGAATAAGTACTAGTACTTAATGGAATAGATACTAGTATCTAAAAAATAAGTACTAGTAGCATGAAAATAGAGACTAGTAGGTTAAAATGATTAAATGTTAAAACGGCTTGCCATACTCTATCTGTCGTTTCGACTAGTCACAATTACGTTACAGATATCTTAAATGATAATACAAACTATCCAAAATGTAATTACGACTAGAAAGACGTTGTTGATATCTACAATGTTAATTACGAATAGTCAAACTTAGCTTTTAAATGTTAAAAGGGCTTGCCATACAGAAGTGTAGGCTCAGAGAGACACTCAACATTTTCAAACCAAAATATCTGACTTTCTGTGGGTCCTAGCTCATGAGTGTAAATTAGAAAGTTGTCCGGCTTGAGGAGAATATATGAATATATGAAACGATGAGAATCAACATGTGTACTGAGTTTCATATTATTACATGCAAGCGTGTTTGATTTATGGACCAAGTTTTTGGACCCCGTTCCAGGGGGCGCTGTCTAGCCCCCTTGCCACACCCGGGTACCATCTTCCCGGCTCTGATGGCTGTGGGATCTGACCTGTGTGCAAAGTTTCAAGAGTTTTCAAACCCATTAAGGGCCCCAAAAGCCGCTAAGAGACTCAAAATCATCAAAAAAAAGGAATGTTAAAGTTTGATGCGTTGCTATGGCAACATTATCTTAGATATTGAATAATGCTTTCACAGCTCTTCATCTGGCGTGTGTTTACATTATACAGATGAAGTTTGAAGCAAATCGGGTAAAAGTAAGAGTGTGATTTCAAAGCATTTTGCAAGTGAAACACTTTCTGCTGCCAGTTGGTGGCGCTATATATTTGACTCACAATAGTCACATCCATGTGATCGGCCTCTTACAACGAACACACTGCTGAAGTTTCATCAAGATCAGTTAATGTATGCAGAAGTTTTAACACACTTCCTTTTTGATTTATGGACCAAGTTAATTTAATTAATACACTAATTATATAAAACTATTGTCAATGCACTACAATTAAACAGGTTATATGTCTTTACTTATAAAAAAATAAAAACAAAAACTTATTTAAAAAATACCAGG
>JAQIUQ010006651.1:0-37770 GCA_030378365.1 Hybognathus amarus
TGTGATATTACTTCATTCATTACATATTGCTAAGATCAGCTATTTTATGCATGTTCCTCATTGCAGGTTATCATTAAGCTAGTGTAAGACTGTTGAAAATATGAAGGATGGAAAAGCAGAGAAGTTGGAAAAGTGCAGTAATACAACCATTTAGCAAACCTGGAAAGACCTACCATCCTTGTAATTATAGACCCATGGCTTCTGACATACTTCACTGATGAATCCTGGATAGAGGATAGATGAGCTCAGATGGCTAGTTGATCGTAGTGGAGCAAAGAGCCTATTGAGCAATATTCAAAATGGATTTTTTACAAAAAGGTACGACCACAACAGATGCTCTAGTCAAGAGTAAGTAATGAAGATAGAAAAGCATCGAAAAATGAAAACAAGCTGGTTATATTCACCAGTGTACTTTGAGCATTTGTATAAGGCATATGATGCTATGTGAAGAGGGAATGATTACTTATTAGAATGATGGATGAATGAGATGGCGTTTCAATAGGAAGGATTTATGTCCGGATATTAGACAGAGCTGACAGAAAAATTAGGAGTAAAGGTTGGATCAGAAGTTTTCATACAGAATTTAAGGTAAATAATGGTATTCCACAGGGAAGCACAATTAGTCCTAATATTATTCAACATCTTGATTGACATATTTTCAGATTTAGATGGACACATCAAATCAGCATTATATGCAGATGATGGGGCCATATGGATGAGAGGAAGAAATGAGACATACAGTGATAGTGAATATTAGGAAAGCAAAAGGGAAAGTGAGAGAAGTGGTCATTTAAGTGGGATTTTAAAATATCAACAAGCAAATCCTGTTATATGGTGTTCACAAATGTATTATATGGTGTATAATAAAAAAAGCTTTTATTATATCAGCAGCCAATGAAAAAATTAAATGAATTTAAGTATTTAGGATTGCAGTAAGTACAAGTAAGTACATATGGAAAAAAAACAAAGCAATTGGAAAGTGCAAAAAAGTTATTAATTTACTGAGAGCAGTGGCTGGGGTGCTGATAAAAAGTCATTAATTGACCAGCCCGTTTCCCAACACATGACGACAAGCCATGTGCTCACATCAAACATGACAAAAACACATCCCAAGGCACCATGGCGTCAATATGAGATGCAGATATAAATGGGCCAGAAGGTGCCTCCCTGTGGTCTAACCCTAAACCTACCCAGACCTAAACCTACTGATAACTGAAGCGTGTTATATTGACGCTAAAGGGTGCCATGTGAGTTGGATGTATATGCATTGGCAAAAATGTCAGTATATGATCCTTTGGGATGAGAATGCATTAGAATTGACGTATGTGAGAGCATGCATGAGGTCATCAATTGACGACGGTTGCAGAGTATGAGGCAGTAGCAAAAGCATCATTGGAAACAATAATTAAACACAATACAGAGCTTTACGGATATGCATTGGGGCTATTGAAGACAACCCCCATTAACACACTACTTGTAAAAGCTGGAGAGACACCACTAGAATTAAGAAGAGAAAACTAGAGTTTAGCATTTTCGGGTCAGATTGAGACGAAGTGGGAAAGAAAACCCTTTAAAGAAGATTACAGAGGATTGTTGGGAGTATTTCAAGTTTCAGGGGCATGGATTTGGATGGACATGGGAAAAGAAGAGTAAGGAAATATGGAATGTAAGCAATGGATTTCATCACACCCAGTACAGTCAGTAATATTCCGCCTTGTCTTTATCCAGAAGTAAAAACAGATTTTAGTATATTGGAAAAGAAAATAGGATGGGAAATTGAGGAAGTAGGAATACCGACAAGTAGCTATCTGAGAAACAGTTACTATAAATATCTAAAAATCTATACAGATGGATCTAAAAATAAACTGTGTGGGAATCGGAATACATAGAGGCTACCAGAATTTAAAATAAATATCTCAAAACGATTATCAGATAGATTATCCATCTGTATACTGCAGAAATAGTGGCAATCATCATAGCAATACAGTGGGTTGAAGAGGTCAGACCGGATAGGGTGACTCATTAGCAGCTATTAAAAATATTCATTCAATGACATCTGTCAAGAGATGACCTGTTGATTAAAATGTTTCACAGTTCATTTAGGTTACATCGGGGAGGGATGGATGTTCAGTTTTGCTGGGTGCCAGCTCACGGGGGAGTACATGGAAATAAGATTGCAGACAAACTAGCAAAAGAGGCATTACAAAAGAAAATAACAGTACATAAACAAATACCACTTGGAAAAGGAGAAGGAAAAGTGCTCATTAAGAAGAAAGTGATTCATTAGGAACAAATTGAAACATGGCGGAAATGGTGGGAGGAAGACAGGAAAGGAAGGAGTTATTATAATATACAAAAGTCAGCCAAAAATTATAGGCAAAGGACCAGGCGGAAGAAATGATACTGACAAGACTGAGAGTAGACCATATAGGTCTGAAAAGCACCTTGTTTTTATTGGGGAAAAAAAGGAATAGTGTAAATTGTGAAAACTGTGGGATTAAAGAAAATCTTGAAGATGTAATTTTGTATTGTATATTGTTTGAGTTGGAAAGACAGATACTTCATGATAGGGTACAGGGATAGGCGGAGATGGAATCTGATGGGGTTATTGGGAACAGAATGAGAAGGAAAGGGGATAAGAATCACCAGGAAGGCATTATTTAAAGGGGTGGTTGATTGCGATTTCACTTTTTTTTTTCATTTTAAATGATGTGTAATGTTGCCGTTGGTGCATGAACAGTATCTGCAAAGTTGCAGTGCTGAAAGTTCAATTTAGGCAGAGATATCGTCTTTTAAATATCAGGAAGTTTTATGCCTCGAGAAACGACTCGCGAAGGGACTACAACAGGATTTTAGACAGCCACTGACCCATACCTTTGCATTAACCCTCCCTCCAGAATAAGCAAAAAAGGGCATGGCTGTATTTCTGCGGCTCGTTGAAAGGGTGTTATGTTCACCCAGCTGTCAGGTCTCCTGTGTTCGGGCTTCCCACGGACGCTGTAAGTTCGTCAACAATGGATACAATTTATGTTCGTTATGTTCCTGAAAATGACATAGCTCTCTGTGCTGCAGCATTTTAAGAAAAACAGCTTCCAGAATCTCCACAAATTCAATGCCGGATTCAACAGTTAAACAGTTGAAACAGTTAAAGACTGGAAAAATATTGCCTGGTCTGATGAGACTCGAATTCTTGAGACATTCAGATGGTAGAGTCAGAATTTGCACGTAAACAGAATGAGAACAGGATCCATCATGCCTTGTTGCCACTGTACAGGCTGGTGGTGGTGGTGTAATGGTGGATGTTTTCTTGCCACACTTTAGGCCCCTTAGTGCCAATTGGGCATTGTTTAAATGCCACAGCCTACCTGAGCATTGTTTCTGACCATGTCTATCCCTTTATGACCACCATGTACCCATCCTCTAATGGCTACTTCCAGCAGGATAATGCACCATGTCACAAAACTTAAATCATTTCAAATATTATATTATACTATACTTATTTGGTTCTCAGGTAAAACTTTTTCTAATGATCAATGTTGAAATCTTTGTGCTGAGTTGTTATCATTATTTATTATTGTGTGTGTGAAAACCATGATACATTTTTTAGTTGATTCATGATCATACAGTACACTCACCTAAAGAATTATTAGGCTGAAATGGGTTTCTTGAACGTGACATGAGTTCACTGTACTAAAATGGCCCCCACATTCACCAGATCTCAACCCAATAGAGCATCTTTGAAATGTGGTGGAACAGGAGCTTCATGCCCTGGATGTGCATCCCACAAATCTCCAACAACTGCAAGATGCTATCCTATCAATATGGGCCAATATTTCTAAAGAATGCTTTCAGCACCTTGTTAAATTATGAATTGCATATATGTAAAACTAGTATTTCAGATATTACATGTGATTCAGAAACTCAGCAATTGAGATTTGACCTTTCAAAATGTGTTGCTATAACAATGCTTGATGAAGAAAAGTTTGTTTTAAAATGTATCTTAACAGTTTCAGGAGCATTGTAAATTGTAAGGATGTCTGAACTGTTCAGTGCAGTCTCATCCCAAGACGTCATATAACTGACGTCTTGGGACGTCTTTTGACCATACGTAAACATCTCGCCGTTTTAGGGTACGCTTTAATGTCAGTTAGATAACGTTATCGAATCCTTATCCTAACCCTACCCCGGACCTAAACCTACCCCTAAACCTACCTCGTCACCTAACTGACGTTAAAGGTAAAGCGTCATTTGTTTGACGTCCCAGGATCGTCATGTAACTGACGTTAAAGGGTAGCCTCGAACGGCGGATGTCGACGTATGGTCAAAAGAGCGTCCCGAGACGTCAGTTATATGACGTCTTGAGATGAGACTGTGTTAAACTGTTTCAAAAGTAGAAACTTGGATCTGGCCGTAATTGAATGTTTGAATACTGTAGCCGGGCATCCAGAAGAACACACAATCACAAATCTAGAAAACAAACTTTTCAAAAGGTCATGAGAGAGGAAGTACCGAAGGTTTTTATTTTTATTTTATTTTTTATTTGCCTTTATGGATAGAGATATCTAGTTGGGGAAAAGTTTCATTGTTCTGAAGTTAAAGGAAAAAGGGTTTGAGAGAAAGATAAAGAGACAGAGATTTGGCAGACTTCCAAGAAGGAAGCAAGCAAATCACTCTTCTGCATAACCTGCAATAAAACAATGAGATGGGAGCGAAGTTAGTGACAGCTACTATATAGCAAACTAATTGTGTAGAGCTCTTCCCTTTTATCCTCCTCCAGGCTAATTCAAAATCTTTCTCCAATGTTCTGGCAGACGAAACTATGCATGTTTGCCCACGGTGCTATACTGGTGCTGACAGATCGCTTTCTTTCTCAAAGACACAAAATGTGAACTTAATCTAAAATTGATTGGGATCTTCCATTAGAGTGAATATAATAGATTACAGAGAGATGGTTTGTGGTATATGGATATGGAAGTTATATTTGTACAGTAAAAATAGAACTTAAATAAAATGTAATGTTTATTTAAATTCACTATTTGCAAATGTTTTCAATGATTACTTGATTTAAACAACTTAACAGCTATAGTTGTTCATAACATTATTTCTGGAAATTGATTAAATTGAAATATTTGATTTAACAGCGCGGTCTCATCCCATGACGTCATACAACTGACGCTTTCGACCATACGTCAACATCCGCCATTTTCAGGGTACCCTTTAACGTTCAGTTATTCCTCGTTTCCACTGAGCGGTACGGTTCGGTACGCATTTATTTGCGTTTCCACTGTCAAAAGTTGTGAATGGTACCAAAAAGCCGAACCGTGCCGTACCACTATTTTGGGTACCCTTTCGTTGGGGTACCTAGCACAGTGAAAGGGTACTAAAAGGTGGAGCTAGACTCACTGCAGAACGGTGATTTGTGGACAGAGTATCGTCACTCGCGTGTGCTACAAGGGCATTAGAAGCATACAGTTGAAATATAATTCTATTGTTATTGTGTCACGAAATGTAGTTTTAAGAGTTTTTCAGGCGAGAAAGTAGTTTTTTTAAAACTCAAACCTGTGGTTTATTTATAGATTTATGATAATTTGACTGAGATCCATCCCAAGCGATCACCGGACGCTTCGCGCTCGTGTCCCCCGCCTGGAACAGCATTTCCTCGGCTAGTCGCTTCTGATGTTTGCCGCGGACTCTGGACGTCTCTGTAGTGGTTAAACATGAGATATAGTTCGTCTTGTATAAACCTAACAGGTGATCTTCGGCTGTAATCTATGATTCGTTCCCTGGTCAATAGTTTTGGCAGAAGGCTACGTGAAGTTTCATATCTTTGAGCGCTGAATTTGTATATTTGACTGACTGAATTGTTTCTTAATGTTATTTAAGCTTTACTGTATATATCTGTTTGTACCTTTTACTTATACTTTTATAATGGCTTTTATTGATAAAACTGAAATTCAACAAAAAGAGATAGTTTTGTCATTTTTTTATTTTATTACAAGATCATCTGTAATGTTGTTTATTGCAACATTTGTACCAATGCGATATGCATTGTATATTGCCTGGAATATGTTTAATATTTAAACGAAAAGAGGCAGGGTTGTGTTTTATATTTAGTTTTGTTATAGATATAACGTTACGTACATGCAGTGAATATAATTAATAGGCGTTGCCTGAACCACATTTGTGTGCTTTAGAATGTTTAAAATGTATTGAAAAGAGGCAGAGTGGTGTTTTATAACATATTTCGTTTTATTGTTGCCTAAAATGAGCATACAGAGAGATAACCGGAGTCGCAGAGCCAGAGCGAGTTGAGTGCCGCGTTCAAGAACGCGCTGTTCTATTAGCAGAATCACTGGACTCGCGTCCTCGGGATCGTTCTCCTTAGTTCGGACTTTGCAATGGCTACTTGGCATTGAGAAACGCCTAATGCCAGGCGCTTGTTTCTAGTGACAAACATGCCGAGAAGCAAGAACAAGATCTGCTGTCTGTCATCCATTGGTGTTTACTATGTCGCTTTCATCGTGCGAAAAATGACGTCAATCGCTTCTTCCAGCAAACACCACGCCTATTAAGTAAGGGTACTGTTGGCGGTGGAAACGCAAGCCTGATCATGGTGTACCCGACCCGTACTGTACTGTACCATACCGTACCCCTCAGTGGAAACGAGACATTAGATGACGCTATCTAATCCTAATGCCGCCTTCACACTGGCAGTTGAAATCAGCTCCGTAATACGCAATACGTTCCCTACGGACTTCATACTACACAGTGAAAAGCGTCGGACGCGGGTAGAACAAAAGAGAGAAAGGTTGATTCTGTCAGTTCTGTATGATCTCTCTGATGAGGGTTATATTAGACATATTTATAGGAAGGCTGCTGACATGTCAGGTCGACAAAAAACGGTGATATGGTGATCGATAGTTTAATGTCTGCCTACAATTTAATTGTATTAACTGGCCCCCTAATAACGTTAGAAAGTCATGAAAATAAAAAATGGCATGACCACTTCTCGTTATAAAATCATTATTTATTTTATTAAACGTTAATAATTCAGGTTTGTTTATGACTACCATAGCAACGCTCAACTTCCGCTGGAATTTTCGGATAGGAACCGTTCGTAGCTTTTCGCAAGAGTTCAAATTTTTGAACGCATCCGTGATGACCAACGGACACGATTTTCTTCGCACCGCACTCTGGTCGGACCCGTTTCGGACCCATTCGCATGCGGTCTGCGAATCTCCATAGGAAATGAATGACTTCCGGTCGTTTCGTAGCCACATCGGAGCTGATTTCAACTACCAGTGTGAAGGCGGTGTAACCCTACCCCAGACCTAAGCCTACCCCGTCACCTAACTCACGTTAAAGGGTACCCTAAAACAACGGGTGTTGACGTATGGTCAAAAGCGTCAGTTGTATGACGTCTTGGGATGAGACTGTGTTAGATTTAAAGGCGCAGTAAGCTATTTCTGAGAAATGCTGTTGAAAGTGAATAGGCCCAAACACCACAATACAAAAAGGGATGCAAACTCCAAAATATATTGCATTAAAATTAGAAAAGCTTTGGAAAGACCCAAGTGGAAAGGCGTAATATGTTAACTTCATCTTTATTTTTCATAAAGCATTATTTTGCTTTGCTTTGTTAAATGAAAAGAGACATCCACTCTTGCATTATGTGATCGTGCATTTTGGGGGCAGAGCAATGAAGTATTGTAGAGTATTTGTTTGGGTTGATTTCAGATATCAACAGAGTTTCTCAGAAACCACTCACTGCTTCTTTAAATTGATTGTTTTTTGATTCATAAAGGTAAAAAAATACCCCTGAAAATCTATTGCAGGGAGCAAATATTGTCTCTTAATTTAAAAAAAAATATTCTGACAGATACACTTCTACTATTACACTGTAGCAACAGAGTGTATGGTTTCAAGTGTGTTGTCCTCACCACCTGAATCAGTTGTTTGGTGCATTTGTGGTTGTCAATCAAAATTAAACATGCACAAGATGTTCAGCCCTGTGAAATTCTAATCGTATCACTAACCCATTAAAAATGCATGATATGATCCTGGGCTTTAGAGTTTTAGAGAGCTGACCCTCTGTTTTTTTTTTCACAAAGAAGTAAAAATTTGCTGTCATCAACAGAAGTAAGCTTTCCACAGACAGGATTTGCATATACATAAGATACTGGACATTTATACACAAACCCATTCTAATTGGATATTTATTATGCTCAGACTTTCAATTTTTCAATCAGAGGCTCAATTTGCAAGTGGATAAAAACATTCATGATTTAGACTTCAAATATGCACAAAGATTTGAAACTAGAGATGAATTTAGATTAAAATATCTTTTGTCATTTACTTGCAGAATAAAAAACTTTTATTATGTTTTAAAAGAGATTAACAATAAATATTAATACATACTGAAAAGATCTTTTGAAGAACATTCTGAAAAGATCTAAGTAACAAAAAATACACACAAATATGAATATATAAATATAAATGAATATTTATAATTATGTTTGTTATTATTAAACACATTTTCCCAGAGTATTCTCATACTCTTTCACATGCTAAGCCACACAGCCGTGAAGCCTTTGGTGCTTGGGCTTTGGGGAACAGTGTAAGTTTCATTGCAAACTAACGGTTTTGACTCTTGGCACCAAAATGTCTGAACAGTTTAATAAAAGCCCCCTTGCAGCAATTACAGGTGTGATCAACAGACTCCCAGGCTCCCTCAGTCTCAATCAATGTTGCTGTGCTCTAATTGTTCCAGAGGCTCTTGTAGCAGCAGTTACAGGTGCAAATCTATTGGCTTTGACAGAACACAGCCACACAAATATCCCCAATGTATTCCTGCACCCCTCAGGCAGGATTCAAGAGCTTTTTTCCTTTTACCCACACTTCTGCATCTACAAAACTGATCCTGGGTTATTGAACACGGTCGGAGATTTGAGAATTAATAAAACACCAAGAAAAACTATTGCCTTTCAATTTCATTGTTCCACTGTTTTATAATTCATGAGATGCTATCGAAATGTGCCAACCTCAGAAAGAGATGGACATGGGGTGGCCTCTGGACTCTGATCCAACTATACATATTTCAGGGATTTGCTGGAAAAATATGTTTTAAGTTACATATGACAAGTTATCCATCTAAGAGCATCTTTTTTGTTTTGCCAGACTTTTTTATAATCTAAATTTTAAAGTGCTTATGAAAGTTTTATGTGCTGCCATCCGCCTGTCTTTGAGGAGACTTTGAAGTGTATCCTCTACCTGACTCGTATGTATTTTTCATTGTATCCTAAACCCTGACTTTTATAAATGCTTTTCCATTACATCATCTCAGTCTTTCCTGCCCTCTGCAACAGCCATTCATTACGTGCAATAAATGTTACTGTTAAACCCAAACAGTAAAATTAACCAAATGTAATCATTTTATTTCACTCAAATTTTACTGAAAGTTAATTGTACTTAACAGAGAAAAGTTACATGAACTCAATAAGTGATTACACTAAGCTGCACTTAAACTGAATTCAGTTGAGTTCTAATTCCCTGCATGCTTTGCGTCAGACTGCATTTAAGGAGATTAAATGTTAAAATTAAGTGTCATTTTTGCACATTAATATAGGGAGAGATGTATTGGTGTTTAATCTTCTGTTATTTGGGATTTCAGGAGTTTCTGTTGTGCTGCAGTTTTGCATGGGGTTACCATTATGGTGAACAGAGCCTGTGTTTAGGTGAAGGATGGATTGCACAGTGAACAATTGAAAATACTATTCACAGACAGGGCTTAGAATAAACCAGAATTAGGCCTTAGTTCAATTAGGACATTTAAAGGGATAGTTCACTTTGAAATTAATTTTTGATATGTTTTAGCTTACCTCAAGTGCATCCAAGATGTAGGTGTCTTTGTTTCCATAGTATTTTAAATTTTGATATTTTTTGGTCAAACCGTTGTTGTCTGTCAGTCATATAATGCAGGTTTAGGGGGTTCTCCCTCGGTTCACCTCAAAGGGCATGCAACGAAAGAGCGGTTTGTGTGAGAAAACGAACAGTATTTATATCGTTTTTACCTCTTGTAATCACGTCCAACTGATCTGACGGCGTGGGCGCTTTGGTCTGCGTATGCGCAGGAAGTGGTCGCTTGTGCGTCTATGTCACTCATTGTTTACACAGAGATTTCCAAAGATTTACCTTTCACTGTGAAGATCTAAACATATTTAGATATACAGGAAATCGCAATGGAAGACCATTTCGATATATGCTGAAATATCGTCGCTGCCCGATGAACTTCACGTATGTCCAAAACGGTTACTTTTCAGGAAGTGAAAAAAACATGTAATTTCAAAAGCAGCTGAACGTAGCATTGTCATGCTTGGCACAACATCTTTAAATGTAACCATATTCTTGCCAGTGTCATGATATAATCCATATTTGACCCAAAATCGAGTTTAAATGGACATACGTGCATATTGTATAGTAACGGTGGTCGATGCGCGTTCTTCCGATCATTAATTAGAATGACCAAATCGCGTTTCATATTGACAGATGAATAGGCTACGCTCAGTTTATTAAATACGCTCAGTTTATTAAATGTCTCTTGCAAACTATGAAGAGACAATGAATCAATACACTGGCATGGCGATGCTAGACTGATACTTTATTTACACAATCCTACAGTAATTTTTGTCGGAAATGAGTTGCATTTTATTACAGATATGAGCTGCATTTTATCATCAGCTAATTTCAAAATCAAAGACATACATCAATAAGAGAGTGTGGCAACAGCCTGCCCTGTAAGATCACTTCGTTTCTTTACTTGAAGATGATTGTGTGATTGTGAAGATGATTGTGTCTGTGACTTACTTTCACTTTTGACGCAGCTGCTCATCTGCGGTGATGCGTGTCGCAATAGCGCCGTCATATTTGATCTATAACGTGTCATATAGCCTATATAACACGCTCTCACTCGTTTTTTTTTTAGCATTTTTGGTAGGAGTAAAATATACATATGTGGTTCAACAACCAGATTGCGTTTACACCTAGTAAAGATCCGAACACAATGCGAGCCAGACTACCTCCAGATGGTCAGGCAGATCCGATCACAATCCGATCACAACGTATTTATACCTTGCATTAACATGCCTTTTTTTATTATCCGGATAACTTATCTGGATACAGATCGCATTATAATACCAGGTGTAGGGGTCTCAGAGACGAGACCGGAGAGATGCCTCCACAGGGCGGGGAGATACCATACTGTCTATGGGAGATACGCTGCGTGATTGACAGCTTTGACAGCAAATGGAAATACGTGGAAATCAGATGACATGATTTCACAACTTTTCATTGGTCATTTAGATAATGTGAAGCATGCTGTATACGGAAATGTTTTTAAAATCCGGGAAATTAACATTTTTCGGGTTTTTGCCGGTGTTTATATGGCCGTCGCGACCGGGTTATTGCCAATATCCCGGTTTTGAACGGGTTATTGGCTGCATGTAAACGCAGTCACTGACAATCAAAAGAAATGTTTCTTAAGCATCAAATCAACATATTAGAATGATTTCTGAAGGATCATGTGACACTGAAGACTTGAGAAATTGCTTTGCCATTATAGGAAAAATTTACATTTCAAAATATATGAAAACAGTTATTTCAATTTGTAAAAATATTTTACAATATTTCAGATTTTCTATCAGATAATTGCAGCTTTGGTGATCATTAGACTTTTTTCAAAATCATAAACAATCTCAACCAACCCAAATATAAAAATAAAAATCTTGCATTTATTTCTACTAAACAAACTGGCCCACAATGCAACGGTCTTACTTCCAATGCTCTATGGGCACCATCTCAGTGGCCATTAATTAAAACTATGTGCCCCATTGCGATGCAATAAAACATGTTTATGGTGCACTGCTGGCTGCCTTCCTTTTCCTCTTTTCAGCATTGTGACAAAGTGCACTTACCCTAGACAGAGTGTTAATCTTGTGCTCAGACAGCTCAGTGGACTATGATCAGGTAGGGCAAGGCTCTTTAAACTCACCATGACTGCCATAGATCTTTGTCTTTCTACCCAGGGCTAGTTGGTTGGTAATATAGAGCCAGAAATTAGCCTAAGACATAGACAAGATCAAATGGCCATGGGACTCTCTGGAAGAAGCAGGCGCCTCTCGCTCAATAACAGGTTTCTCAGATGCGTAGGACGACTGTGAGAACTGATCATCGTGCCCGTGTGATGTTTTGTTTGTTGTTCTTGTTTTTGTGTCTACAAAATTCATCCTTGTCTTCATCACCTTCACAGCACACAGATTAAGACAAAGTCAACATTCCATGAGGATAGGTTGACGAAAGAGCCTTTGAAGCCATTGTTGGCTGTGTCCTGGAATCCCTAGAGGTCACTTTTGAGCAAGTAGCCTCAAATCCTATTGGTCTGTCTCCAGCTCTTTAGTGCTCCATTTATTTGCATTGCAGCGAGGCACAGGTGTTGCTTTTAGATTACACAGAGCGTCTGTTGGAGTGGGGAAACAGTATAATCAGGTTAGCCAAAAAAAAGAGACGTGGTTCGTCACCGTTACAGCTATTGCAAAGATTGACTCACACTTTTCCCCTTTACCAGGTCAGACGAAGTGCCGTCTCCGGCAAAAGGAGACTGAAAGTGAACAGCTATAGCATCCACACATGAGCGGCCAGTCTCCCAACGGCCAAGCTCACATTTGGCCAGAATTATGGAGCATCTGCCATCGACTCCAAATTCATTTAGCACTTTCCCTCAGTGACCATCAACACTGTGTCTGGATGTGTTATAGAACTCCAAACACACAAGCACAATGCCTGTCGGATCAGTGGCTTTTACATTATGCACAAATCGCCTTTAAATCTCCTTAAAACCTACAGATTCACTAGACAAGTCTGATTATGCATATATCAGAAGCTTTTTATTAGAGTCAGGAGAGTGACTGTTCTTGATATAACCGCTTATCTGCCTGCAAGGGTAATCAATCTGAGAAATGGAGGTACAGTAGTTTGTTATGCACAAAAGCAGACCTGAGGAGATTGCAAATAGGTTTTAATGTTAATGCAATCACATTTAATGAGGTTAAACATTACTAATAGTGTATATCACTGCTTGAGGAAAGAATGATTAAACCAGTCTAAGCTGGATTGCTAGTTTTAAAGGGGTCATGAACTGGCTTTTTACATTGTATTATATTGTTGTCTGAGGTCAACTTATGACGTTCACTTGGTTTTTGCATTCAAAAACATGTAAAAGTGAATAAGTAATCGGCTATTTTGTTACCCAAGTTGTGAGCCTACCTGAAAAACGGTCGGTTTTTATGAGCGTCTCGCTCTGAAGACTTGGAAGTAAACGCCCACTGCTGTAAGTGGATAACAGTTTTGCATATTATAATGAGTTTGAACTCACCCATCGATGTACTAGGGGGAAATTGTTTTGAAAACGTCCTGTGGCAACTGGAGTGATTCTCGTCCATACATGTTCGACGCGTCCATGTGTTGCATCATTCCTGGTGTTTTATCCTCTTTGATGTCATAGTTCCCCACTTTTAAAAATGAGTTGTTTGCTGAGCCTGGTGTCAATGAAAGCTGTTATTGGACTAACAAGGACGTTTTCAGTTCTGAAACTTACAGGATATTCTTATAATATGATGATAAGATGTAAAAGCTCAAAGAAAATTTGATTTCTCAGTTCATCACCCGTTTAACTGGGTTAAGAAGATGGTCTCCTAGCACAGCCAGCTGACAATTGCCCAAACCCCTTCTAAAACCTGCAGAAAAGACCGGTATGAACAGACTGGGAGACCAACTGAAGACCAGCAAACCAGCTTAGGCATTTTTTTTCTTAGCAGGGATATGCTGCTATAGAATACTCTTAATGGTCCTCACAGACAACCATTCTCTCAAACTAAAGGGGGGGGGTTGACTGCGATTTCCCTTTTTTTATTTTAAATAGTGTGTAATGTTGCTGTTGGTGCATGCAGTATCTGCAAAGTTGCAGCGCTGAAAGTTTAGTGTAAGCAGAGATATCATCTTTTAAAATCAGGAAGTATAATTGCCTACAAAAACAACTCGATTGGGACTACAGCTGGGTTATGGTACGTCACTAACCTACACATTTGCATCAACCCCTCCCTCAGAATATGCAGGAAAGGGCATGCGCATATTTCTGAGGCATGTCGAGTGAGTTGTGTTCACCCAGCTGTCAGGTCTTCTGTTTGAGCTTCCCACGGATGGTATACATTGACAACAATGGATACAATTTATGTTTATTATATTCCTGAAAGTGACGATCGTAATCTAGCTCTCTGTGCTGCACATTTACAGAAGACAGCTTCCAGAATCTCCACGAATTCAACCCCGGATTCAACAAGAAACTGTTTCTAAAACATGAAGCAGATCCAACTTTAAAACCAGAGGCAGCAGTTGTTGGGCCACAACCTGTAAGTAGGCTAAGACTTCATCATTTTAAATGTATTTGCATGTATAATTCCCAATGTATAGCCTTCTGTTTTATTTCTTTTCAAATGCCAGCGCTGGCTTTGTAGGCTTTATGGGCTACTAGTTAGGCTATTTTGTGTCTACAGCAAACGCGTACAAACATTATGGACCTGAATTTTGTATAAGTACTAATGTTGTAAATGTATTTTTTATGTATATATGCTTTATGACTTTATTTTCATTTGATCAAGAACGTAAACTTGCCAACGCTGTTTGTGTTTAACATTAGTAGCCAGTCAGTTGCTATCATTGCCAGTCAGATGCTATTGTGTAAAACAAACATGTATATGGTTAAAAAATTTAGCAAATTATCATTCAGAAACGTTTATTAAGAGCCGTGTGTGGTGAGGTTCTGCTTGACTTCGATTCATCGCGGCTTCTCTGTCTGATTCTGCCTCACTGATACTGCAGTCTCGACATCATTATTTACGTGTATCCACCGTCTAAGGTATCCACCTTTGGCATGCCCGTTTCGCCCGGTAAAGGTAATGGGCGTTAACCTTCAGAACAGACGTGAGCGACAGTTTAGCCAATCACAACACAACGAACCAATCTGAGCCCATTGGGTGTTTCTGAGGGAGTGTTTTCATAGACTCAGGAAGTGGACCGCTCGTTCAGGGGACAGAGTAGAGCGTGACTTACAATAAAGGTGAAATTTATGATAAATAAGACTTTTTAAAAAAAGAAAAACCACGGATACATGTTATATTGCACCCCATAAACACAATCATGCAAAGAAAAAAGCAGTCCCCCCTAATATTCAGTCGTCATTTACTCATTCACATTGTTCCAAGTATGACATTCTTTTATCAGTGGTACACAAAATAAGATGTTTTGAAGTTCAAGCTGCTCTTTTCCATAGACTGAAAATAAGCCCTGATGGGGAAAAAAAAATCATAAAAGTAATCCATGTACATTTTTTTTCTATGTTCCAAGTTTTATTATGCCATATGACGCTTTTGTTTGAGGAACAGCCTGAAATTTAATCAATTACTGTAAATCTCACTCTGACAGTCATGGTAAACCATTTCCTTTAATTGTATTCAATACAGCAGCTTTGGACTGCTACAAATAACTCGATTTGTGTTTCACGGAAACAAGGAAGTAATACAGTTTCCAGTAAAATACTTTTCATTTTCAAGCTTCTTTAAAAAAAGTTTTGTCTTCATTGTTACATGGAAAATTTAAAGTAGCAACATACTTAGTGATATTTAGCTATACTTTATGTAGTTTGTAATATTCCAAAAGCATATTCACACACGGTCGTTATGACTAAATCAACTGCAAACTACTTTCATCAAAGACAGGAGAGAGAAAGTAACAATCAGGCAATATATGCTAGAAATTTAATTATCTTCAATAAGCTACTGCTTTCTTATCTCTCTTAGCTTTGCAGCTTACAGGTCTTAGTACTGCATATGCTTTCACATAGATCTCCTCGTGTATTCAAAATGACAAATCTTTGTTATCTTCCATATGCAATGTTAAAACCTGACAGTAAGGACTAGGCTAATCCCTGTACTAAAGTATTCCTGGTGCTTGCTATTGTGCTAATCCCATGTGATATGAGATGAGGTCTATCCTGAAGTGGTCATCCTTTTCCCTGCATGGAAGTATCCTTTGTTCGCTTACTTTAATTTAAGGGTCAAATTTTGACATTCTAACAATAAGAAACTTGGCAACTATTGTATACTGTATCAACTAACTCACATCATAGATATCTATATAAAGGCTAGATGTCTTAAGGCAGAGTTTCTATCGTCATCACCGGTGGCCATCTTGTCACAGGCAAGCTGATGTAAGATGAGTGGTCAGCACTAACACAAATACTCTTATCTCGTTGAAATCTTGACGGATTTACAAACGGTTTGGTTTATTACAAACGTTATTAATGTGGCTATAATTATCTGGATGATTATTTATTTATACACTTATTATTCATAAGTATGCTGTGTCATAATTACATCTCTGACGTTTATAACAAACCAACCCATTTGAAAATCGGTTGAAAATTGAGCAAGTTACGGTTATTTTAATAGTACATGGACCATTAACACAATGTTAACGAGTGAGCGAGCTGCCTGGTAGTAGAATATCTAAAGTGGACCTTGGAAATAAAGTGTAACCCCTTTTTCGATTGGCCACTTGAAGGGAAATATGGATCACAGTAGGAACAAGGTATAATAGAAAATGTTGCATTTCTTTAACTTTTTACAGTCCAATTAAATCAAAATAGAGGAAAATTCCCTCCTGTAAATTCCCACATGTAACATCATTTGTCACACTGGAAATGCCTTTCACTCTTTGTGACATGATGCTACTAGTTCCTTCCAGAATGTCTGCCCACCAGATGCCCTTTAAATGGGCACAGCCTGAGGTCTGCCTACAGAGATGACGAAAATCTATAGGGTACTGTTCATGCACCTGAGTCCCCCGCTGCAAATGGTGTGCAGATTAGACTCTCCTTTGCCTTGTCTGTGGGAAAAGAGTGTGTGAAAAATGAAAGGACTAGGTGGAATATCACCACAGCACAGAATGTACATAGCTTCCAGAATCTCAAAATAAAAGCAAAACTCTTATCTTTGTTAATTGTAATGGACACATATATAAATAAATAAACAAACATCAATTATGTGCAGGATTAGGCAGAAGAAGAGCTGCAATATCACTGTTCAACACGGCAATACTATTGTATTTTCAATACCTGTATCTATATTAATGGTTTCAATTTATTTTGATGGTCCACATTCTTAACACTTTCCGTTGACTATAAGTAATGTTGCACCTACATGTCTACTAACTCTAACTCTAGTGTTATTAGAGATGTATTAGTATGAACTGATTATGATATGGTTAGGTTTAGAATAGGTTGAAATGTACTTGCAAAGTTACTTACAGTCAGTAGAATGTTTGTTGGAGGACCATCACAATAAATTGTTAGCAGATAGTAAAGCAACACTAAGATTTTTTACCTTTAAATAATGTTTACAAAATCGTTTCAGTGGATCATCTAGTCATAACGAAAAGGCACTTCTGGATTCGCTTTGCGGTCCTATATCTGTTATAACCACACTATGTAAGATTGCCAGATCAGGTCGCGTTTTTTGTAGTTCTAATGAGACATAAGGAAACAACTACAAATTTGACGCGTTACAATAGTCATCATTATGTTTTTCTTCGTTTCTGATGTCGCAATACATCATACTTTCATGATTTCATGCAACATACTCTTCCGTGTCTGTGGACGTCGTCCTTCATTCCAAAGTCGGTGCTGGATAAATAACGAGCGTGCTTGCGACAGTAGGCTGCGAGTATACGCTAAATTAGTTACAACTGTGGTAATGGACAATTTCACTTCCAACCTGTCAGGGAACCACGGAGGAAAAGTTCTTTGGTGATGCAGACAGTCTACTAATACAAAAGATAACTTTTTTATGTAATGAATACAAGGTTGCACTGCAATGGAAAAGCTTTGTTGGAAACAACAAAAAAGAGTTTTCTTTGATTGTTGACTGAAAGAGATGGAATTCATTTTTTGTTCAACAGTTGCGTTAGCTTTGATCCCAATCAGAGACCCTGTCAGTTAAGACTAAACAAGGCATTGATTTTAGCAAAACAAGCTCTAACCTCAAACCTTATTGTGGGAATGTTAGACCAAGCTAAGTTTATAGTCACACATCTAAAATAATGCCTCTACATATTTCTACAATTTTTACATTTTTATAATGCTTGGAGTAAGTATATCTTTCTTAAAATTATCTTCAGCCTTAAGCCACACTTAAAGTTGGAATGAATAATAATAATTAAAAAATACTTTATATTTATATTATGTATACTATAAAAAAATGTCTAGTATATTTTCCAAATGCTTGTTATCTGTTAGTGTGTTTCATCCATAACTTGATCTTTCAGTTGGAAAGGTACACATTACACAATACAAACAATATTAACGTCCATACCAGCGGACACAATCGTTCTGTTTATTCTAAGCATTACTGTCTGTCACTTTAAAAGTTCAAGCTCGTTACAGCAGGATTAATTCTGATTGGCTATCAATGTTTTTATTGTTCTTCAGCTGGATAAAATCATTCTGAAAGTGATTCCAATTAAATTGTTTCTATGCGCCATTATTATTATGGTTATGGTGTAGACTCTGCTATTCTTTTAATACTGAGAACGATTTTAAGAACTATAGTTATCTTCACTGTAAAACCTGATGAGTTAGTTCAACTCAAACCGTTTGAGGAAACCGATTGCCTAAATCATTTAAGTTTATTAACTCAAACAACTTAAGCATAAAAAAGTATTTGATTTGTTTCCAAGTAACTCTATAACTTATTGTTAAGATAACTTGGGTAAATAAAGTTAATAGTACTAATTAGTTACTATAACTTAAATCTATGAAGTACACTGTAAACCCGAATAAGTTTGCAGAACTCAAATCACTTTTAATAGTATAAACTTAGTTAGCTTTAAAAGCTAATCTGCTGACATAGTAAATCCTAACATATTAGAAACAGTATGTTATAAGCACTTACAAGCACAGAGGCACTGTCACAAACAAATCTCACAAACAAAAATAATTCAATGCTTTTGCGTTCCCTTGAGAACCTCGCTAGCAAATGTTTCACATTCTCCTAAAAAAACTTTGAGATCACTTGCAAACATTTTTTAGTTCTTTGTGAGTGATCGCAAAATTTCTTATGTAGCGTATCTGGACAGTCTCACATGACGTAACCATTCTGAGTTTGGGGGAAAGCTTTTAATATTTGAGTAATAAAACTAAAAATAAACAAATATTAGTAATTCACCAGCGAGCACCCGAAAGTCTGTTCCTAATGGCGTTCATTGATTGGCGAACGTGAGTTAAAACAAAACATCCACAAAACCAGCGATGAGCCAGCTTCACACAGATGTTATCATCCCAAAACCTTCCCCCTTAGTTGGAGATCTCAATTATGAGGTAATATTTATTAAATAATCAATATCAATAATTATTTAATAAATATTAAATCATTATTGTCATGAAGCATTTGTTTTATAAACTATAGGGGTTTTTTTTGGCACAGAGGTCAGAGCCTGACTGATTTTTCTAGGCCGCACTTAGGATTCCCGATGGCAGTTCGACGCTTGCCGCGCTAAAGGAGGAGAGTACCGTGAACATAGACCTGAGGAAGGTCAGATGGAGGGTACCTGACAGTGTCTTTAGCCCCAGAGGGTTTCAGCAGACTGAGATGAGATGGCCCCATCTCTACACTACATGCTTCCAGAAATGAGTTGCAGTCCTCTGGGAATACCTGTCATAAACAGTGGGAGGGAACAGCACCATATTCTTTAGACCCCGTTCAGCCAAATCCCTTAAAATCGACAAATATATAAACAAAGAAAAAAAAGGGGATAAAAAAGCATGGTTAGAAAGGGCTCTATAGGAGCAGGCTAGAAATAATAAAAAATGATGTAAACAAAGAGGATTTCACTCTTATTTTTTAATGGATTCTGTTTTAATTCAAACTCCTCCACAGAAGAGCAAAGAACAGAAGAACTGCAATTACACACCTGGGGAACTCCCAGCCTCCGATATCATGTAGTCATAAGACTCCCATTAAATGCTGTGTGACACATGAAGAATTTCTAATGTGGAAAATCTGCTTGGGAGAAATGCAGATGCTATATTTAAAGAAATTATACATATGGGAATTCGATCTGAGAGGTGCAATGGTCCTCTACTAATGCGCTTGTTAACTCAAAGATAAAAAAAAACCCAACAAACAAACACAGTTTCCCACAGTTTTTTGTTTCATTACAGTAACACCTCCAAGAATGTTCTTTGGTCATATAATGATAGCATCAAGAACATACTTTGCTGGATCTTAACTCACACTACACCCACTCAATGCACAGCGGCCACTGTGGTGCTCACCATAGCCGCATGTCAATCCTTTGTCACATTAAACACCACCTTCTTGGTGGGTTCCAGAACATACCATGACAGCTGGTGTCTTAATTATCAAGGCCTTTTCTCTCTCCTTCTCTCTTCCTTCTTATTTTTTTCAGGTTATGACATCTCTCTGTTTTTCTCAGGTGAAAGGATGTGAGGGACATACGCTGCCACACATCTAAGGGGAGAGTCGAAGGTGAAGAGGGCTTGTTTTGCCCGAGTACCGGAGCTTTGGATGTGTCCGCTTTCATTTTAAAAACAATAGGCTCATTCACAATCACCTCTGTGGTTTTCTTCAGAAAGCAGCGGACCCCTCGGCGACTTTATTCTCTCTTGTTTGATATAGTGGAGCTATTATAGAACTTTTCTAATCATCAAAACATCCAAAAGTGTATCCACTCTGGGACTGCTCACAATACCAAAGCCAGAACTCATTAAATGTGGTGTATGTAAAATTAAGACGTTGGTTTATGAGCATGCAAAGATAGACATCGAAGAGAGATATTTTTAGCAATTAATTTTATCTTAATTCAGTGTAAACGAAATTTAACTAAGTGGACTAAATTTCCATTTCCTCATAATGTTTTCAACCCTTGTCGGGGTCCCCATATAAAAAAAGCTCTAACTATGATGTAATGATCTCATAAGCCCATAAGTTGTATTTTTAAAGCCTCACTGTGGAACTTTTCAACCTTTATAATATATTACCAAAACCCATTAAGATGGTACATCGACTTACAATAGGTTGAATGATACATCTGTCGTAGCTTGAAGGTGTATCGCTTTTACAAGCACTTTGTAACTTCAGGGTTTAGAGTAGGACCCCGAGCACAAAAAGAACTACAAAATTCGACCGCTTCACGGCATACGTCACTTCCCCCACCACCCCAACTTCCTCAGATCCCGATGTGAGTGCTCAACTCGCGTTTGATTGCCGTCTGTTTGTTTTCAACATGGCCGAGCAACAAGGAAGAAGGCAACAGTTTTATCTAACACAGTCTCATCCCAATTCGTCATATAACTGACAACTTGGGATGTCTTTTGACCATACGTCAATATACGCCTTTTCAGGGCCCCCTTAAACGTCGATAGATGATGATCCCGGGCCGTCATACAACTGACGCTTTATCTTTAACGTCAGTTAGGTGACGGGTTGGGTTTAGGGTTAGGTTTAGGTCTGGGGTAGAGTTAGGATCCGATGAACGTCATTTACCGACGTTTAAGGGAGCCCTAAAAGGCGGTATTTTGACGTATGGTCACAAGACGTTCCAAGTCATCAGTTATATGACGAATTGGGATGAGACTGAGCTGTTTATTAGAGTAAACTGAAAAAAAGAAAAGGGGAGAAAAGTGACAAATTAAAAGCCAGGATGAGGATTAACATTGGTCCAGCTTTCGCTTCGCTCGCTCAACTTCAGCGTTTGATTGCCGTCTGTATGTTTTCGTCATGGCCGAGCAACAAGGAAGAAGGCAACAGTTTTATCAGAGTAAACTAAAAAAAAGAAAGGGGAGAAAAGTGACAAATTAAAAGCCAGGACGAGGATTAACATTGGTCCAGCTTTCGCTTCACTCGCTCAACTTGCGTTTGATTGCCATCTGTATGTTTTCGTCATGGCCGAACAACAGTTACAAGGAAGATGGCAATGGTTTTATCAGAGGAAACTAGAAAAAGAAAAGGGGAGAGTGACAAATTAAAAGCCAGGACGAGGATTTCTATTTTCACTTTGCCAACAAAAATACATCTAAACTGTCACAATTGAAAAAAGCAGACACGATGGACTCAACAAGACTTTTAATGATGATACTTGAGATAATGATGATTAATTCAAGAGGATAACAACTCAGAAACGGAAGGCAACGTAAAGAATTCACACAGGTAACTTAACTTGATAATCAGTCTTTGTGTATATCTTGCAGGTCTTCAGGACAGATGAGGATCCCAAGGCTTCAGGGCAGATGAAGAGGGTGAGGAAGAGGATGATGACGGACAAAACAGGTTGACAGGTAGCTCAGTCAGATCATGACCGTAATGAGCAATCAGACCAGACTATGGTGTGAATGTGACAGTGGTTTAAATAATAGTTCTTTATTGGTAACAGCGGTGTGAAGATGGTTTGTATTCCTGGGAAAAGGGAAGGAGCTGAGGAGCTCTAGCACTGAGGGATTGGATGGAGTGGTGACACAAACGAAACCACAACAGAACAGTTTGCGTGGCACACGAGCAGCACAGTTGTTTTGTGTTTAGAATCAGTTTAGTGATTGATTCAGTGACTCAGTTATTAACAAGTCGCTTCTTTCATTCCTGAAGAAATGTGTGTGCTTGAACAAATCAGTTGAGTGAATGATTCAGTGACTCATTAAGCTACTTGTTTCATTTCCGAATGTATTAGTGTTTTTGAACAAATCATTTGAATAAGGAAACCTTCTGAAAGGATCACTAAAATGGCGTTCTACATATATATATATATATATATATATATATATATATATATATATATATATATATATATATACACACACACACACATACACTCACCGGCCACTTTATTAGGTACACCTGTCCAACTGCTCGTTAACACTTAATTTCTAAGCAGCCAATCACATGGCGGCAACTCAGTGCATTTAGGCATGTAGACATGGTCAAGACAATCTCCTGCAGTTCAAACCGAGCATCAGTATGGGGAAGAAAGGTGATTTGAGTGACTTTGAACGTGGCATGATTGTTGGTGCCAGAAGGGCTGGTCTGAGTATTTCAGAAACTGCTAATCTACTGGGATTTTCACGCACAACCATCTCTAGGGTTTACAGAGAATGGTCCGAAAAAGAAAAAAACATCCAGTGAGCGGCAGTTCTGTAGGCGGAAATGCCTTGTTGATGCCAGAGGTCAGAGGAGAATGGCCAGACTGGTTCGAGCTGATAGAAGGGCAACAGTGACTCAAATAACCACCCGTTACAACCAAGGTGGGCAGAAGAGCATCTCTGAACGCACAGTACGTCGAACTTTGAGGCAGATGGGCTACAGCAGCAGAAGACCACACCGGGTGCCACTCCTTTCAGCTAAGAACAGGAAACTGAGGCTACAATTTGCACAAGCTCATCGAAATTGGACAATAGAAGATTGGAAAAACGTTGCCTGGTCTGATGAGTCTCGATTTCTGCTGTGACATTCGGATGGTAGGGTCAGAATTTGGCGTCTACAACATGAAAGCATGGATCCATCCTGCCTTGTATCAACGGTTCAGGCTGGTGGTGGTGGTTTCATGGTGTGGGGAATATTTTCTTGGCACTCTTTGGGCCCCTTGGTACCAATTGAGCATCATTGCAACGCCACAGCCTACCTGAGTATTGTTGCTGACCATGTCCATCCCTTTATGACCACAATGTACCCAACTTCTGATGGCTACTTTCAGAAGGATAATGCGCCATGTCATAAAGCTGGAATCATCTCAGACTGGTTTCTTGAACATGACAATGAGTTTGCTGTACTCAAATGGCCTCCACAGTCACCAGATCTCAATCCAATAGAGCATCTTTGGGATGTGGTGGAACGGGAGATTCGCATCATGGATGTGCAGCCGACAAATCTGCGGCAACTGTGTGATGCCATCATGTCAATATGGACCAAACTCCCTGAGGAATGCTTCCAGCATCTTGTTGAATCTATGCCACGAAGAATTGAGGCAGTTCTGAAGGCAAAAGGGGGTCCAACCCGTTACTAGCATGGGGGACCTAATAAAGTGGCCGGTGAGTGTATATATATATATATATATATATATATTAGTGCTGTCAAACGATTAAAATATTTAATCGCATTAATCGCATTAATGTCATAGTTAACTCGCGATTAATCGCACATTTTTATCTATTCTTAATGTCTTTTGATTTCTTTTTGTTGCATTTTTTTTTTCATTTTAATGCTCTTATCAACATGGAAAAGTGGATTGGCTTGTTTAGTGCAAATGTTTTTTTTTTAATTATTATTATTGAAAATAACATTGGAATAGTGTTCAATTTCACTCTAACATATATAGCCTAAATAATCTCTCACACAATGCAACACTGTCCATCAATAAAAGGGTGAAAAAGAAATACTGACGAGGTCCTGATATTGACGAGGGGGTGGAGAATTTGCATCATCTGTGTTTGTGTGTGTGTTTGCTTGGCCATCATCAAGTGGTGTTTCAGGCTGGACATGCTGCGATGATGATAGCTCAGTTCATAATGACAAAACATACAGATCGCTTTGGTCTTGTCAATGGGACAATTTGGCAACTTTTTAAAAGTAAACTTTACATTCAGAATCTCATTGGCATCCATTTCGGCGTCTCGCGCTCGTCATCCACTCAAAACATAACGTTACCATTTGGCCGGCTCGCAAGCAGAAACGAGTGTGTGCGGCACAAAACGTCCTCGCGCTGCGCTCTGAAACCCATTCATTTCAATTGCTTGCGCCGTGCGAGGACGTTTCGTTGCTCTCTTCGACCAAAGCGCAAGCGGATCTAGCTAGACCGGAAACAAAACATCAGGCACGCCGCACACACTCGTTTGGGCTTGCGAGCCGGCTTTGAGTGGATGACGAGCGCGAGACGCTGAAATGGATCAGGACGCATGCCGCGTCCTGTTGCAAAAGTATGTGAAAAAACTACAAAGTTTGCGAGGACAAAAAGACCGTTAATCGCGCGATAAAAAAATTAACGCCGTTAAAATGGGTTTGCGTTAACGCCATTAATAACGCGTTTAACTGACAGCTCTAATATATATATATACACACTCACCGGCCACTTTATTAGGTACCCCATGCTGAGTAACGGGTTGAACCCCCTTTTGCCTTCAGAACTGCCTCAATTCTTCGTGGCATAGATTCAACAAGGTGCTGGAAGCATTCCTCAGGGAGTTTGGTCCATATTGACATGATGGCATCACACAGTTGCCGCAGATTTGTCGGCTGCACATCCATGATGCGAATCTTCCCGTTCCACCACATCCCAAAGATGCTCTATTGGATTGAGTTCTGGTGACTGTGGAGGCCATTTGAGTACAGCGAACTCATTGTCATGTTCAAGAAACCAGTCTGAGATGATTCCAGCTTTATGACATGCATTATCCTGCTGAAAGTAGCCATCAGAAGTTGGGTACATTGTGGTCATAAAGGGATTGACATGGTCAGCAACAATACTCAGGGTAGGCTGTGGCGTTGAACGATGCTCAATTGGTACCAAGGGGCCCAAAGAGTGCCAAGAAAATATTCCCCACACCATGAACCACCACCACCAGCCTGAACCGTTGATACAAGGCAGGATAGATCCATGCTTTCATGTTGTAGACGCCAAATTCTGACCCTACCATCCGAATGTCGCAGCAGAAATCGAGACTCACTCAGACCAGGCAACGTTTTTCCAATCTTTCTATTGTCCAATTTCGATGAGCTTGTGCAAATTGTAGCCTCAGTTTCCTGTTCTTAGCTGAAAGGAGTGGCACCCGGTGTGGTCTTCTGCTGCTGTAGCCCATCTGCCTCAAAGTTCGACGCTACTGTGCGTTCAGAGATGCTCTTCTGCCCACCTTGGTTGTAATGGGTGGTTATTTGAGTCACTGTTGCCCTTCTATCAGCTCGAACCAGTCTGGCCATTCTCCTCTGACCTCTGGCATCAACAAGGCATTTCCGCCCACAGAACTGCCGCTCACTGGATGTTTTTCTCTTTTCGGACCATTCTCTGTAAACCCTAGAGATGGTTGTGCGTGAAAATCCCAGTAGATTAGCAGTTTCTGAAATACTCAGACCAGCCCTTCTGGCACCAACAATCATGCCACGTTCAAAGTCACTCAAATCACCTTTCTTCCCCATACTGATGCTCTGTTTGAACTGCAGGAGATTGTCTTGACCATGTCTACATGCCTAAATGCACTGAGTTGCCACCATGTGATTGGCTGCTTAGAAATTAAGTGTTAACGAGCAGTTGGACAGGTGTACCTAATAAAGTGGCCGGTGAGTGTATATATATATATATATATATATATATATATATATATATATATCAAAGCATTCTCATTTGAGGGCGCCATCTAACTGACACTTTTGACCATGCATCTAAATCCAACACACATGGCAACCTTTAGCATCAGTTAGATGATGCTCATCCTAGGGTGTCATCTAACTGACGCTTTTGACCATGCGTCTAAATCCGATGCACAGGTTTAGGTCTGGGTAGGGTTAGGGTTAGACCACTAGGAGGCGCGCTCATATTGACGCTAAAGGCCATGTGCTGTCGGATGTCGACGCATGGTCAAAAGCGTCAGTTAGGTGACGCCTTGGCGATGAGAACGGCTGTATATGTGTATATATATATATAAATATATATATATATATATATACAGTGTGTATATATATATATATATATATATATATATATATATATATATATATATGCTTTTCTAAAGAAAGAAAAAACAGTGTTCTGGAAACTAATATTTGAATATAGACAGTATTTACACTTTAAATTGTATTATTCCCATCTATCAATCAGTCCATCCTTCCACCCATCCCTCTGATTCCTCTAATTCAGCTCGACCTTTTACCTACTGCTATCTTTTATACTACCCATGAACTTTCTTTTAATACCCTCTCATGCATGAAGTCATATTTCAGCTCTGATATTCTGGAGAGTGTTTAATGAATTCTGAACTGGCTTCCTGATTTACATCATGAACTGCATAGTCTCATATTCCTTTAATTTACCTTCCTCCACTCTCTCGGAGAATGCTCATCACGCATTCATGGGTCATGGCTGGACTGGCAATGCTCAAGACTTACCTCCTAAGATGAATCCTTCACAACACAGCCCTGGGCATGTCCATCTCTCTCTGCCCGCAATACCAGCTCTCAGCCTGGGGTGCACCTGTAGGCCCACCTGTCTGTTAACTGCATCCCTTGCATAAGATTCGGTTTAGGTCATTTACATGAAGCTCAACATGTAAGATCAACGTGACTTCTGTTTGGTCCTTTTGTCAAAATCCAGTGTAATTTGCACGCCGGGGAAAAACAACTTCAGCTGCGATAAAAGGGCTTATAATTAATTATTCATGTGGTTATAAATGTAGGAGCATTTGGCTAATGGCCTATGTGGCATTATATAATAAAATACTATAATTATGTTTTAAGAATATTTATAGTTCATTGATGTATGCCTGGAAACCGATGACTGAATTTCAGAATTATTGCAGACCATGAATTTCTTTATTTGCGTCTGTCCTTCCTCTATATAATCATTGCCGAAAATGTACTTTACAAAACCGTAATTAGAATATAATTGTTTTTGGGTCTAGATGGGCGCGAGTGAATTAGAATTTGCTTGAATTGTACCCAGTTTTATTAGTTTTCCTGTTTTATAGGCTGCCTCTTTTGACACAGCGACTCACGATAGGCAGGAGAATGTAATCTTGCGTGAAAATGACTATTAAGATTGTGTCAAAACAGTCATTTTTTTTAGCCTCTCTTTCATAAGATTGCAAGTTAATACATCAGACTCAACAGCAGAGTGGAGGGAAAAGACAGCGAAATGAACATGAGCTAAAAATAGCACCCAGGGGAGACGTTCGTTCCCCTCTGTTCTGCATTAACAAATTTGGCTGTTTCCAAAAAAGAGGAGGGGGAAGAGGAAGCTGCTTGAGATTCTGGAGGAGTAGTCCCTGCCATCACCTCCATCTTTCCGCCCTCCTCCGCCTGGCCAACCTGTGCTTTAAACACAAAAGAGCATTATGCATGAGCCCCAGAAGGTCTCCTGAACAAAGCCTCATCCTGCCACCCCTCTGCCCAACCTTCACACAATGTCATAGCCATTCCTTTTAAAAACAACAACATTCCATTCTGACCATTCACACCATAGCCAGGCAATTTACTGGGTTCACTTACTATCAGAATCTCAATTACATTTTCATGTCAAATGATCTATAGAAAAACATATTGCATTGTATTGTATGAACAACTTGACTGTGGCACTATCATGGTCTCCATAATAATAATAAAAAGGTACAAAAAGTATTTTCATTGCACATGCTAAAAAATGCCATATTTCCATTACCCAACCATTTTCAAACAAATATACAGTATATATTAAAGCCAGAAAGACTGGAATAGTATTTTATTTGCAACTTTGAAAAATTATATTTTTTTACAGTCAAAAAACAATATAAACATTGTATTACTGATGTTTAAAAGACCATGATATTAGCCTACTATTTTCTATTGTTTACATAAAAAGTCATTACATTTGTATGTCCCAAAAATGCTTTTCAAAATATCTTCCTTTGTGTTCAGCAGAAGAAAGAAACTCATACAGGCTTGCAACAACTTGAGGGTGAGTAAATGATGACAGAATTTTCATTTTTGGGTGGAGTATCCCTTTAAAGCCTCATTTATCGTCTAAACTGAAAAGGAAATAAACTCAACACAGTGATACAGAACATAGACATATATAAGAATAAAACATTTATAGTATTTATAAACTGGTTATTAATGTCTTATTAATGCTTTATACATGATGAATTAACTGTTTACTAATGCTTAACTTATGGTCAATAGCATGTTATTAAGTGTTACTAACTTATTATCAGGTTTTACACTGAGCAGTCATCACAAGATTCACAGTTTTATTCACTGACTGGCAGGCCTTCACCTTTTTTATATATTCAAAATATTTAACACTGCCTCAAGAAATTCATCACTTTAAAAAAGAATTCACACATTGGTTTAGAATGAAACACTTAATGTCAAGTTGGAACCAATAAGACATTATAATCGCTATATTTAATTATTTATTTCACAGTCCTGGTTCCAACCATTTGCATACAATGTACTTAATATAGTAATTACAAAACTTGGTAATAACTGGTTACTAACCCTCTAACCTATTTCTAAACCTAACTTTAACTCATGTACTTACCTCATTTTAACCAGGATACTTTCTAAAGTAACACGGTACACGCAAAGTGCACGTACTGTAAAATAAAGGGAAACCAATATTTATATATACTTTACATAAATGATTTCATGATTATTAAGTAAAAGTGTCAATTTCAGTTACACCATCATTAGCATCAGTTTTGAGGGGGTCAAACTCCAGATATAATGAATATTCTAGAAGAAGAACAAAAACATCCAGACCTTCCAAACAGCTGTCCTCATGAGTGCTGCACTGAAAAATAAAAAAATAAGTAAAACTTAAAACCAACTTAAAGTCCATGAAAACAAAATTCAAGCTTTAACGTGAGACACCCAGGGTGTCACTTCTGATTTCAGAGGGTCACTTGTGGTGTGTGTTCGAACAAATATTGGTTTTGTGTCAAGAATCCACTTGAAAGTGGGATATGTTAATCTCATTGCTAATGGCCCTCTGAAAAGGTTTCTCAATATTTCTCCTCAGCCCACTACAACAGAGCCTGTCTTCACAAGGTTAATTAGTTGCAGGTCCCCTGAGGGCCCATAAGTGATGAGAGCTTAAGATAGTGAAAGAGGTTCCTCGGCTCATAGTGACATAACAAGGTTAATGGGTCTCTATATGTTTCATCCATGCCACCTGCACTACTGCCCACTTTGTCCACATGCTGAGCCTGGGAACATGGCATTATAAATAATCAGTTTCTCCCCCAATGCTACACCAGCCATTAAGTTACTTTGAGAGATGCTTTTTTTTATCTAGTTCTTAAACACTAAAGCAGCAGGTTCTGTGCTCTATAGCAAGAGCAACATCTGTTTTTGAAACAGATGATTTTCTCAACATTCTTTAACTCAATGTGCAGTCTGTTCCATAAACAGCTGTTTCCTCATTTAAACAAGGTGAATAACTTACTCAAAAAACAAAAAGGAAGATGCACATAAAAGGAAAACTGAAGATTACATATTTCGGGTCAATCATGTGATCCTTTTTTTTGTCATTTTTGAAGACATATATGAAGAGTTCAGATGCAAAAGCCTCTAAGTGCCATTAGAAATTTTCTTCTAAAATGATAATTTTTATCAAGCTTGTATATTTAAGTTCAGTAATTCCACTAAATGGCAATTAATAGGTGATCTTCATTATCATTTATGTGAAATTATTAAACTTAAATATACAAGCTTGATAAAAATTATCATTCTAGAAGAAAATTTGAAATGGCATTTAAAGGCTTTTGCATCTGAACTCTTCATATATATACAGTGACTTGAATATCCATCTTCTATGTTGATTAATTTTGATAATTTTGTGGGGTATCAAATCAAACATGTCAGGATGATACAACTCACCTAACAGCCTCATACATGGAAAAAGACATCAGTAAAATAATGATTATTGAGAAGAAAAAGGTAATCAGATACAACAGTTTTTAACATTATAACATTAGCATTACAAATTAAAGCTAAATATTTCTTATTTCTTCATATATATATATCATATATCATATATATCATATATCGTCTTCATATATCGTTGTAAATCCAACGCACATGGCACCCTTTAGCGTCAATATAACACGCACAGAGCTTTGTTCGGTTATGGGGAGGTTTAGGTCTGGGGTAGGTATAGGGTTAGACCACTAGGAGGCGCCTTCTGGCCCATGTATATATGCGCCTCCATATTGACGCTAAAGGGTGCCATGTGCGTTGGATGCAGTGTTGTGCATGAACGCGTTCAATGAACGACGTTCACTGAACTCGTTCATATTTTCGCCGAACGCTGAACTGAACGAATCACTTTTCATACCATGAACGCGAACGAGAGCGGCGCTCACTTTGTCAGGAATGAACGAGCACCACGCGCAGTTCACGTTCACGCTCATTTGAAAAGTCAGGTTTTACCTCCAACCCCCGTTTTGAGTCGCCGAATCCACCCCGCGACAGTATTGTGGTGGAGTCGTGGAGACTTTGTCTATTATCACTGGGTATGTTAGACGAGGTCGAAGTATTCATAGTACGGGTAACGTGAAGGCAGGGTGTGGAGTCGCAGTAGTGTGCATACTTGGCGCGCACGCGAGGCAGATCTGGCTGCGCTTGCGCTGCTCGTATCATCGCTTGATCTGCGCTTTTCCATAACTAGTGATCTTTTGAACTAAACAGGTCTTATCTACTTGTGTTTGTGTGTCATATGAATAATAAATGCCCCATACATGGAATCAGAGTGCCTACTGTGCGTAGTAAGTTATGTTGTTCAGCTGGTAGCTGTTCATTTTCTTTAGACAAATATAATCAGGAAGATTGTTCTATTATAAATGAATGTAAATGGCATTTTCATCATTTACTCACTGTTTACTTCCTTTTGAAGGTGTGAAAATGTGTTGTTGAGTATTGCACATTGAGCAGGGTAAGCCCAAGCAAATTTGACATTACATGACTACTTTGGTCTGGTTTACATAGTTACTGCCGTTCAGAATATGCTGGATTTTTGTCAGTAGACTGATCTTTTCCCCATGATCCTGAATATACCTTTTTAAAGTCCTGGGTAATTTGGTTCATGCTGGCTAAATAAAAGTTTCACTGAACATACAGTATACCTTGATTGTACCTTATATTTTCCAATTTCTACATATCATGATTACACATTATTTAAGGGGTAAATATATTCTCTATCTCAACATTATTTTTCTCCTGGCTATAATAATTGTCTCTTGTTTATTGGTACAATAATTTTGATTAGTTTTGGAGTGGCAGTGATTTGCAGTAATGGATGGTAAAGAGGTTTTATTGAGTAAGATAGTGGCCTATCTTAAAAAGAATTTAACAAATGAACGTGAACTAGTTCATTTTTAGATATGTGAACTTAGTTCATTTTTAAAAAAAATGAACTATGAACGTGAACTAGTTCATTATCATCTGTGTGAACTGAACTTTGAGCTAGTTCTTTTTAAGTATGAACTGGCACAACACTGGTTGGATGTAGACTAATGTTGAAAGTGTCATTATATGATGCCTTGGGATGAGAACGGGCTGCAACACACACACACACATATATATATATATATATATATATATATATATATATATATATATATATATATATATATATATATATATATATATATATATATATATATATATATATATATATATATATATATATATATATATATGGATCTTTTTCTGGAGAACCTATGGTCACAGAGCAAGAGAATATAAGAGTGTAAACAAAGCGAAAACGCACTCTGAGTATTAGTCTTAATTCGACTAAAACGACTAAAAATCCTGTATTCTGCTCCCAGACCATTGGATGGAAGAAACACTATAATATCTAACACTTATACGCATGTGCATGATGAATCGTTTTCAGAGATTTCGCGTTTTTGTCGTTTTCGCATAGTCCGTGCTCTCCTGACCCGCTTTCAAAAGTTTGCGTTTTCAGGTAACCAAAACACTGTTGTCGTGTAATGCAACGGATATAAAGAAGAAAAAAAAACGCATAAAAGTTTTACATTTTTAGTTGAAAAATGTGTCATGTAAACTCACCATTTTCTGACTGCTTTAACACCTTTATTAAAGTTTTCATCTATCCTTCAAACATCAGGGTCAGAATCCAATCCCATTCATGTACTCCTCTGCCAGAGATGAAGAATATTCTGACCATGATGTTGGTAAATTATCCCAAATGATTAAACAGAGAACTCTGAAGCGTGTGAGAGATTGTAGCCATTCGTCAAGTTTATTATGTATGTTTACCACACACAGGGGCCTAAGAGTAAACATTCCCCAGATACTCCCTTTTCCTCTTTAAAATTCCAGATCAGTGTTTGAATTATACCAATGCTTCTGGGTGCTACATAAAATCACTGAGTCATTCACAGTCATATTCTGTTGTTCTGCTAGGATTACGTAAACTCATAAACCACTAAACTAGTTTGCACAAAAGCAATAATGTACATTAAGAACTTGGGAGGGTGATGGTAAGTTCTTAATATACATTATTGCTTTTGTGCAAACTAGTTTAGTAGAACTTCAACAGATGATAGTAAAGATGGAGAGATGCTTTGTTTGAGTGGTGCAGAAATGGTCAGCATTTGAAAGTGATAAAGGCAGATAAGTGTGCAAAGCTTGAGCATAAGTTTTATTGTTGGATCCTCATGCACAAGTGCTTTAACATAGGGAACATGCAAGACAGCAGGTGATGTGCTCTTTTGCAGCTTTGAAGCTCAATGATTTGAGTATTGTTTCAAATGAAAGAAAATAATTGTTTACTGCACAGAAGTCAGATACATAAAAAAGAGAGCTACAGAGATGTTGATGCCATTCATTTGATTCAATTAAGGTTTTAAAAGTGCTGACTATCCATCCAAGAAGGATGTGACAATATAATCGCAATCTCACCATCAAATCTAGGGGTCAGTGAGTTTTTTTTAGTTTTTAGTCAAAGGGCAATGCATGACTGAATGGAAACCAAGAAATTGCAATGTTGAACAGCACGCCTGAGTCACATCAACAAAAAGCAATATACCCATTTCTCCACATTGTGCCTTTTGAATTCTCCTGTGGGTATGTGTTTAAGCAGCTCTGCCATGGTACAGATTGAATTTGTTTACATGATTGGCAGGCCTATAATACTCTATATGTAGCTTGTTGAACCATTGGTGTCTGAATATAAATGGCATCGCCTGCTCTTGCATACACACACACTGCCGCATTGAACCGCATCTAGTGGCTGAACATGAGTTTGAAATCAGTGCCCTGCCGGACATATGTGAAGCGAGTTAATCGCGCCTCTTCCTGAAAGATCTGGCAATCGGAGATGAACTGGATTGTGTGACATTGTCAAATGTAACATTGAACATCAGTCGGGACTCTTGTCATTTCAAAATGTGCATCTCCCTGTCACCTCAGAAACAGAGGTCTGAAAGGACTGTTATCCATATGATCGGAATCTCAAATCTCATTAACGAATGTACTGATCAGAATATCTGTCTGACAAAGTGCCCCATCACACCGTGTTCCCCTTCCGTCGAACTGACAATTTGGGGAATCGCTCTCAGTGCAGCGCCTTGAAGCATGAATGCAACTTATGAACCGGAGTCCGGTGTCGCGTCATGATGCTCATGTGCTGACAGCATAAGCAGAAGCTGCAGCAAGAGACGCTCGGCACACAACAGTGTTAGCTTTCTGTCTCTCAGCAAGCACGGTCTGTCTAACTGTCTTATTTATTGTTGTTTGTCATAAGCATATCATTATACATGATGGCGGAGTACATAGTTTCACTCCTGTGGGCCCTATCCTTGCACCCGGCTGCAAATGACTTTGGACACTGACGCATGCATCATTCCTATTTTGGACCCCGGCAAGCGGGCTGCTTTCCTCCAAAGACGCACGTCGGGGTAAACTAGGATAATCGACCTTGCGACTGGGCGGGGTCCGACGCAAGAGGAGGCGGGTTTTCCGGGCGCAAAACATTCCCTTTTGCTATTTTTGCACTTCCATAAATATTTGAACCACGGACCAGAAAATGAGCTCAAAGTACTTGGTAGACTCTGAACAGAACGATTGAAAAAGAAAGAAAACAGACCATCGCCTGCTTATGTAACCGTACTGAAATGTGCATTTCTCTCGGCGCATTCACTGACTCGAAGCGATCGCGATTCTAGGCCAAGAAAGACAACTTTGTTATTTTAGAAAAAACACATGATTAAGGTAGCTAGTAAAGACAGTCTTTTGTTTTATGTTTCAGAAAATACAAGTATTTATATTTAAGTGAAATAAAGTAGAGACTGTCATTATTATTTTTTCTTTAATAAAAAGACCGTCGGTCTTCTGGGCTGTGAAATTTCAGACATTTCTTTTGTTTAAACCTATAAATTTAATCATATTTGTTCGGTTTGTCAATTTGCGTGACATATAAAATTGAGCCCAATACAAAGGGCTGAGCTAACGGTACGACTCCTCCCGACAACAGTCCAATTAGCGATAAAATAAGATTTTCAACTTTAAATGTATGAAATAATAGAATTTTTTTTGCAAAGGACTCGGCAAAATGCAACATTTGTGCACAAAAGGAGTATTTGTGACAGAAAGGTATTTCCTTCAGAAGGAAGTATTTCCTTTCAGAAAGACCGTTGGTTAGCAAGGTTAGCTAAACACAAAGTTAGCTAAAAGAATTGGAATCGAAGTTAAGAACCGTAATCGAAAGCAAGGAATCGGAATCAGAATCGTTTAAATTTAACAATTTACCCAACTCTATGGCAGAAGTTTTGTATAATGCTAGTACCTAGAATGCATTGCAGCATGAGTCGTTGTTTTAATGGTCACCATTGTTGAGATTCATATGCTGATGCTTGATGTATGTGTGCCGTCTTTGCAATTCAATACATTTTCTGTTAAGCTTTCTCTGCACAAACTGTTTGTAAAGTATAATATCTGGTCAGCAACAGTGCCGACACTTGTAGAATCAGCAGTTTTGAATAAAGACAAATGTAATGTTGCCCTTTTAATCAGAAATAAGTCTCTGAATGAGATCAGTGATTCAAAGTCATTAAATGATGATTGTCGATCATGAATTTTTAACAACCAACACCCATTCATACTTTTCCTTGACTTTTGTGCCATAACATATTTGTTATAAACGCTCAGTAACATCAGGCAAAGTCAAGAGACAAGAGCACAACTAAAGCAAACGTGATCATCATTGTGACCTTAAATGAAGCTCAAATCAACTTCTAAATCTCTGTTAATTCTAATAAGGACTTCTGTAGAATGAATGGCAGTAATACAGTCAAACTGGTTAATGACAAGCAAAACCTGATAATGGTTTTTGTGGGAGTTGTTTTAAATTGTTTTGTTCCTTCCTTTGCTGAGATCTTCGAGAGATTTAACATCTTTTTCTTCAGTTGATTTAATCTAAGGTTGTGGCTGAAAGTCAGTTAGTTCTTGTTTCTCTTTTCTTCAGTGATTCTGCTTGTTAACAGAAGGTGTTCAACACTAATTCTCAATCATTACTTAATTATACAATTCTCATCTCATCATCATATAGTAAAACAAATATTATATTACTAAAATTAATATATGATAGAATAACAAACAATTTTAAAGGCGAAGTTGTTCAAAGTAAAAGAATATAAAGTAAAAATGCGCAAAATTGGCAATGAGAGGGGTGTGATTTATTTTTTGCTTTATGCTTTCTACTAGGTCTGAAACTGCTGCACTCAGCAGTTGCATGCATTCATTCAGCTCTTTGCATCATACTGTGTTTTCATGAACAAAAAACAAGGCTTCTTCTACAGCCATCTAATGCCACAAAAACTGGTGAGCAAACATGTCATGAAATTGAATGTGAACTCAAGGCCGTTTGCAGATTATCACTGCATTTTATACTACACGCAGTACCTCAGAAATATTCACAGCCCTAGGTGCTAACTCTGGTGATACTCTAAAAGAAAAATCACCACAGCATTAAAAGGAACCACATCCGCGCACAGATGGAGAGTTCCACCGCTTCCCATTCCTCTTAGTGGGAGACGTACTGCCAGCATAAGTAAAATGAAATGGCCTTATTTGCATTGAGCTGGAGGAGAATAGCTTTTAAGTGGGTTAGGGTGAAAGGGAGCAAAAAAGCTTCAGAACTGGTTTGTGGAGGAAAAGAGAGAGACAGAGAGAGGTAAGAGGCTTGAGTGTGCTTCGAGGGCTTCGGTGTTTGGAAAACCAGACTGTGAAAGGGAAGGGAAATTAGGCATCACTCGCTCTCTTTCCCTCTTTCTCCTTTAGCTAATGAGGCCAATAGTTCCTATAGCTGTCAGAGTGTCACACTGATGTCCAAGCAGGGGGCCAGATGTTCTCGCTTTCGCAGTGCGTATGCATGTGCATCTACCTGCGCTGGGGTTACACACATTGATCATAGAGAGAGGCTCATGCAGGAAAGCTCTTGCTGGCTCCAACTGGGCTGCTTGTATAAGAAAAGATGGAACAGGCCCAGTCGTCCTCAGGCAGGTATTGGCTTTGAATATTTGACGCTTTTAGGTCCAGATGAGGGAGGAACTGCATTCAAAAACTACTCTTATGAAGAATTCACAAGCTCTTGCACCCCTCACATGTTGAAAGCAAAGGAGGTGTTATCACTGCACCACAACATCTGGGGCTTTCACGTCTCGAGGGAAGTTGGACATGAAATACATTCCCTACAAAAAGAACGTAGCTGGAAGATTCTCTGACTGCATCTGAAAAAGACTGAAGAAACATTTGAAACAGAGCCTGTGCTGCAAGGCCGCAGTCTTGAGAATGACACTGGATCTGGGAACAATAGCCCGCAACAAGTGGCAATCGCTAGGTTTACGCTGGAACGTAAAAATTTAGAGAAATACGTAACTGAACGAAGTACACG
>JAQIUQ010006652.1:0-67031 GCA_030378365.1 Hybognathus amarus
GGGATATTCTTCGTTCAGTTCGTATTGCTGTGTGTGATTGAGTCTTTTGACACACAGTCTCTGTGTGTGTGTGTAGGGGGAGGGGGCTTAATAATTTCACTGTGTGTCTGGCCTGCTAAAGTAAATACATTTCTTAAGCCTGGTATTTTTTACATAAGTTTTTATTTTTATTTTTTTATAAGTAAAGGCATATAACCTGTTTAATTGTAGTGCATTGACAATAGTTTTATATAATTAGTGTATTAATTAAATTAACTTGGTCCATAAATCAAAAAAGTAAGTAAATAAATCAAAAAGGAAGTGTGTTAAAACTTCTGCATACATTAACTGATCTTGATGAAACTTCAGCAGTGTGTTCGTTGTAAGAGGTCGATCACATGGATGTGAGTCAAATATATAGCGCCACCAACTGGCAGCAGAAAGTGTTTCACTTTCAAAATGCTTTTGAAATCGCACTCTTACTTTTACCCGATTTGCTTCAAACTTCATGTGTATAATGTAAACACACGCCAGATGAAGAGCTGTGAAAGCATTATTCAATATCTAAGATAATGTTGCCATAGCAACGCATCAAACTTTAACATTCCTTTTTTTGATGATTTTGAGACTCTTAGCGGCTTTTGGGGCCCTTAACGGGTTTGAAAACTCTTGAAACTTTGCACACAGGTCAGATCCCACAGCCATCAGAGCCGGGCTGAAGATGGTACCCGGGTGTGGCAAGGGGGCTAGACAGCGCCCCCTGGAACGGGGTCCAAAAACTTGGTCCGTAAATCAAACACGCTTGCATGTAATAATATGAAACTCAGTACACATGTTGATCTCATCGTTTCATATATTCATATATTCTCCTCAAGCCGGACAACTTTCTAATTTACACTCATGAGCTAGGACCCACAGAAAGTCAGATATTTTGGTTTGAAAATGTTGAGTGTCTCTCTGAGCCTACACTTCTGTATGGCAAGCCCTTTTAACATTTAAAAGCTAAGTTTGACTATTCGTAATTAACATTGTAGATATCAACAACGTCTTTCTAGTCGTAATTACATTTTGGATAGTTTGTATTATCATTTAAGATATCTGTAACGTAATTGTGACTAGTCGAAACGACAGATAGAGTATGGCAAGCCGTTTTAACATTTAATCATTTTAACCTACTAGTCTCTATTTTCATGCTACTAGTACTTATTTTTTAGATACTAGTATCTATTCCATTAAGTACTAGTACTTATTCATTAGCTACTAGTGCTTATTCTTTAGATACTAGTGCCTTTTCTTTAGATACTAGTGTTTATTCTTTAGGTACTAGTACCTTTTTAAAGATACTAGTACTTATTCATTAGAAACTAGTCCTTATTTATTAGATACTAGTACTTATTCATTAGATGCTAGTCCTTATTCATTACATACCAATGCTTATTAATTAGTTACTAGTACTTATTCATTAGATACTAGTACCTATTAAATAGATACTAGTACTTATTCATTAGACACTAGTACTTATTTCAATGGTGACTAGTAACTATTCTTTTGTTACTAGTCACATTTTTTCCATTGACTTCTATGGTGATCTGTCATTCAGAAATCAACTATTCAGTTCTGACTAGTATGTTAGTATGTATTCCAATTGTGGAATACATACTAGTATGTATTCCAAAAAAGCAGGGGTTACGTTTTGCACGTCGTGCAGAATAACCCTAAAGGCACCAAGGTGGCGGTGCCACCGGCTTTATATGTGTATATATATATATATATATATATATATATATATATATATATATATATATAAATATAGCTGCGAGCAGCGGGATGGAGGGCCGAAAGCCGGCGGTACCGCCATCCCGGTGCCTTTAGGCACCGGGGTTGAGTACCACCGGCTTGGGCCCTGCAATCGCGTGCTCGCAGCTATTATTTTTTTATTTTTTTTTTTATTTTTTTTTTTTTTCTCAGCGACTATTCGGGCACTTTTGGGGCCCTTAACATGCTCGAAAACTCTTGAAACTTTGCACACGGGTCAGAACCCAGCGGCCATCAGAGCCGGGCTGAAGCTGGTACCCGGGCGTGGCAGGGCGGCTCGTCAGCGCCCCCTGGAATGGGGTCCGAACACCTGGTCCATAACTCAAACACACTTGCATGTAATAATATGAAACTCGGTACACATGTCGATAGCAGAATTTCATCTATACCTCGCGTTCTTGCTTTTTACCCCAGCCCAACAGGAAGTCGGCTATTGAGGTTTTTTTGTAAAACACACGCAATGAACTTTTAAATACTCCTCCTAGAGCTCTGATCCAAATTCGACGAAACTCGGTCAGCTAGAAGTCAAGACATTGAGGATGAAAGTTTGTGTGGGGATTTTTGATATCTCGAACGGTTTGGCCGTGGCGAGGAAACGAAACTATGGCGAGAAACGTGAAACAGGAAGTGTGTCATAACTTCAGCATACATTAACTGATCTGGATGAAACTTCAGCAGTGCGTTCGCTGTAAGAGGACGATCACATGGATGTGACTATTGTGAGTCAAAGTTATAGCGCCACCAACTGGCAGCAGGAAGTGTGTCACTTTCAAAATGCTTTGAAATCACCCTCTTATTTTTTACCCGATTTGCTTCAAACTTCATCTGTATAATGTACATACACGGCAGATGAAGACCTATGAATGGATTCTTGATATCTTTGAAACTGTTGCCGTGGCGACGCATCAAACTTTACCATTCTTTTAGGATGCATTCTTTTAGGATTCGAACATTTGTCCATAAATCAAACACACGTGCATGGATTAATATGAAACTCGGTACACTCATAGATCACATCAGGCCAAACAACTTTCGTGCTCTAAGTTTTACGACAGTTCAAACGGAAGTCGGGAATTATGTTTTTTTTTTTTAAATAATTGTCCTAGAAAAACATCAAATTACAACCCATGCTGTTACCAATCACCACCAAACTCGATATGCATGAAGTCAAGACATTGAGGATGCTATATTCCGGACGGATTTTTGATATCTTGGAACGGTTTGGCCGTGGCGGATTTTTTTGACTAAAAAAGGACACATAAAGTGTGTTATAACTTGGTTAGTTTTACTGACAGTTACAAAACTTGCCGTGTATATTGTTCTATTCAAGCCAAACAACTTTCTAATTAACAATAATAAACTCAAACCCACAGAAAGTCAGATATTGTAGTTTGAATATGATCATGCTCTTTCTGAGCCTAGGCCTGTCACACAGTCTGTGTGTGTGTGTGATTGAGTCTTTTGACACACAGTCTCTGTGTGTGTGTGTAGGGGGAGGGGGCTTAATAATTTCACTGTGTGTCTGGCCTGCTAAAGTAAATACATTTCTTAAGCCTGGTATTTTTTAAATAAGTTTTTGTTTTTATTTTTTTATAAGTAAAGACATATAACCTGTTTAATTGTAGTGCATTGACAATAGTTTTATATAATTAGTGTATTAATTAAATTAACTTGGTCCATAAATCAAAAAGGAAGTGTGTTAAAACTTCTGCATACATTAACTGATCTTGATGAAACTTCAGCAGTGTGTTCGTTGTAAGAGGCCGATCACATGGATGTGACTATTGTGAGTCAAATATATAGCGCCACCAACTGGCAGCAGAAAGTGTTTCACTTGCAAAATGCTTTGAAATCACACTCTTACTTTTACCCAATTTGCTTCAAACTTCATCTGTATAATGTAAACACACGCCAGATGAAGAGCTGTGAAAGCATTATTCAATATCTAAGATAATGTTGCCATAGCAACGCATCAAACTTTAACATTCCTTTTTTTTGATGATTTTGAGTCTCTTAGCGGCTTTTGGGGCCCTTAATGGGTTTGAAAACTCTTGAAACTTTGCACACAGGTCAGATCCCACAGCCATCAGAGCCGGGAAGATGGTACCCGGGTGTGGCAAGGGGGCTAGACAGCGCCCCCTGGAACGGGGTTCCAAAAACTTGGTCCATAAATCAAACACGCTTGCATGTAATAATATGAAACTCAGTACACATGTTGATCTCATCGTTTCATATATTCATATATTCTCCTCAAGCCGGACAACTTTCTAATTTACACTCATGAGCTAGGACCCACAGAAAGTCAGATATTTTGGTTTGAAAATGTTGAGTGTCTCTCTGAGCCTACACTTCTGTATGGCAAGCCCTTTTAACATTTAAAAGCTAAGTTTGACTATTCGTAATTAACATTGTAGATATCAACAACGTCTTTCTAGTCGTAATTACATTTTGGATAGTTTGTATTATCATTTAAGATATCTGTAACGTAATTGTGACTAGTCGAAACGACAGATAGAGTATGGCAAGCCGTTTTAACATTTAATCATTTTAACCTACTAGTCTCTATTTTCATGCTACTAGTACTTATTTTTTAGATACTAGTATCTATTCCATTAAGTACTAGTACTTATTCATTAGCTACTAGTGCTTATTCTTTAGATACTAGTGCCTTTTCTTTAGATACTAGTGTTTATTCTTTAGGTACTAGTACCTTTTTAAAGATACTAGTACTTATTCATTAGACACTAGTCCTTATTTATTAGATACTAGTACTTATTCATTAGATGCTAGTCCTTATTCATTACATACCAATGCTTATTAATTAGTTACTAGTACTTATTCATTAGATGCTAGTACCTATTAAATCAGATACTAGTACTTATTCATTAGACACTAGTACTTATTTCAATGGTGACTAGTAACTATTCTTTTGTTACTAGTCACATTTTTTCCAGTGACTTCTATGGTGATCTGTCATTCAGATATCAACTATTCAGTTCTGACTAGTATGTTAGTATGTATTCCAATTGTGGAATACATACTAGTATGTATTCCAAAGCAGGGGTTACGTTTTTGCACGTCGTGCAGAATAACCCTAAAGGCACCAAGGTGGGCGGTGCCACCGGCTTTATATATATATATATATATATATATATATATATATATATATATATATATAAATATAGCTGCGAGCAGCGATGGAGGGCCAAAGCCGGCGGTCCGCCATCCCGGTGCCTTTAGGCACCGGGGTTGGGTGCCACCGGCTTGGGCCCGCAATCGCTGCTCGCAGCTATATTTATTATTTTATATTTATTTTAACTAATTGTTTTTTTGGGGTATATATATATATATATATATATATATATATATATATATATATATATATATATATATATATATATATATATATATTATAAGATATAGAATGCACTGTAGCACGATACTACAATTTTTTTCCAAAAGCAGATTGTGGAGACATTTTAGCCATTCACGAACGGAAATCATGATGCATATATATCAATCTCTCAAAAAATGAGATCATGTTGAGAGGCAACACTGATAACAGCTCAAATCCCTGAGGCGCTTTTGACATTCAATTCAACACCCTTCCACAGCACATCGGGTTCAACTGTGCTTCATGCAATATATGTGGCAAAACTTAAAGCTAGCGGAAGATTACAAGCTCTTCTGAATGACACTGGCAGAGCATGTGTGATTGTGTGTGTGTGAACCGGTTGGAAAACAGATAGCAATATGACTTGTTGGGTTGTTTCAGATAAGGGGTTGTACAAGGGGAAAATGCGATGAGGTGATGATATGAAGCTAATCTGAAATCAGCTAGTACAGACTTTGGACCCTGTGTGAAAAAGACATCAGCAGCAGAAAAAGATTTATCTATTTCCTCAACCTGAAACATACTCTACATAAATACATGACCCCAATTGACTCCGATGTTGATGCAATATGAAATTTCACACACTGTTGCATTTAGAATGGATGAAATCATAAACTACATAACTCTGTTCCCCCCTTGAGTTTTGAGGTCTGTTACCACCACTGTAAGAAATAATGTTATGCATGTATAATAGACCAATGCCACAAATATAGACTATTCAGACATCTAATGCTACCACTATCTTGTGGAATCACCAAGTAGCCTTTTTTTATTTATTTTTTTGTCATCAACACACTCATATGATAAACTACACGATGAGGCCATGTCACTTGGATCATATTTAACTTGATTTAAGCTATTGACATAGTTTTGTTGTCGACTGAGCTATAACTAGTTAGGAAGACTAAGCTGCTAGCAGCTAACATTACTAGGCACGCTACATTGGCTGTTAACTGATTTTACTGTTGAAATAGTGGCAGGCTAGGATTAAAGTGGACTTGGCTGGTTTCTGCTTGTGTCTAGAAAGTGCTTTAAGCCAATATGACTTTGACAACCACGGTTCTGGGCTACAGTACATTTAACAACACGAACGGCAGTAGATCAAGCCTTCTAGGCTAGATATGATAGCGTAATGTCACAACATCCAATTTGATAGCCCCATACATTGGTCCTATACATATTTTGCCGTACACTGCAAACCTTTTTACAACTTTCAAAGTCCTAGCACTTTCTAGACACAAGCAGAAACCAGCCAAGTCCACTTTAGTCCTAGCCTGCCACTATTTCAACAGTATAGGATAGCTAGTCGACAACAAAACTATGTCAATAGCTTAAAATCAAGTTAAATATGATCCATTTATCATCTAGTTTGCCATACTGTGAGTGTTAATGAAAAAAAATGCTACGTACATACCTGGTGATTCCACAAGATGGTGGTAACGTTAGTTGTCTGAACAGTCCATATGTGGCCACTGCGCGTCATTAATCCAGTTTTCGACCATTTCAAAGGGACCCCTCTGTAACCCCGAATCCAGTAGCTTCTTTAAATACCGCTCACGGTCCTCGGCCGGCAAAGAGAGTGTGTATGTTGTGCCATTTTTGCTATCAAGAAACTTAGCAGATCTAGAGCGAGTTCTTCTCCGGGGAATCCGTTTGTTTTCCCCCAAAAGGGGGCGTTACCCTTCGATGACGCAAGTGGCATTGGTCTATAGGGTTGCTATATTGTCTGCATTTGTTTAGAGCATGTTTCTATCCTATATATGGTATAAAAACTGGAAATTGGAGAGTAGCATACTTGAGTGCTGGAGGGTCCCACGGCACGACGAGGAACTTTGATATCAAATCCCCCTTTAGGGTCCTTCTCGCCCCGCAACGCTGGGTCATTGTGTGGCTCTCTGCCCGACTCCCAATCACATATGGTCTTTCGGATGGCCTGGAGGACACTGGAACAACATCACTGTCAACTTAAAAAGACTTACACCACTAGAGCAGTCAGAAATATCATCCAGCTTGGTGCTCTTTTGTACCTCTGGACGACGTTCTTCTTCCTCTTGATAGCCTGACGCAGCGGTTCTCTGAGTGTGACCTGGGCAAAGTCTTGCAGAGCTGAATAGATGGTGTGACGGATTGCATGGTTGAACACGCTTTCCATTCGGCCCATCAGCACCTGCAGGCCCTTAATCATAGCAATGACCTAAACAAGTAGACAGAAGCACATTCACACAAAGAACTGGAAAACGTAGACTGTCTTCTCAGAGTTACTTTGGATAGACTAGACAATTGACACGGATTAACAAACATTTCATCATTAATGTCACTTCAGTCATTAATCTGATTCATTGAGTTAATTCAGGATCAGGCTGATTCAAAAAAAATAATTAAATACAAAAAATTCATTTTAAATAAAATTCAAATACAGATTCTTAAAATTAATTCTAACAATATATATAATTAAAGGACACTTGAATAAATTGTTAATTGAGATTTGGCCCTGACCTCCACCAGGGCAAACTTCTCCTCGCTGGTGTAGTTGTATCTGGTGGCACGTTCATACTCCTCAGCATTATCTGGGCACTCTTTGTTGGAGTATTTGTCTGTAGGGTGAACCAATTTCCAAGAATACTGCAAACACAAAAACATCTTGCAATCTTTCATGTATAATTGCTTATGATGAGTATTCTATAAGATATTTTCAATGCTGCTTAAATAAACAACAACATCAAGCAAATTTCAGACTCTATGGTCCATCATCTCCATCTCCAACCAAATTAGCTTCAAATATTAAAATCCATTTTACTAATTGCAAAGAATGGACTTGTTGCAGGCTGTTTCCATGGCAACAATATTTCATGAGACTGCCAGAATGGAGTGTTTAGTTTGGAACCTCTGTTCCAAGAAAAGAAAAAAACATAGAACTGACTATTAAAATGAAATGAATGATTCAAATCACAGGTGAAAACGTTGATGGCCTTGTGGAAGTAAGAAAAAGAACATAGGTCTGGTCTGGTCTACTCATTGAATTGAGTAGGTTCAAGCTCTCTGTCTTGAATAGGTGGGTTGATGCTACTGAAAAATGGAGGTTAGTTTGTCTTTTATGAGTTGGACAATTCAAGCGAGATAACTGAATTTGGTATACTTTGACCACCCAGAAAGCCTCTTTCATGTCTGATTGTGCTTGAAGAAACAAAATCACACAAAACAACGTCAAAATGCCCACCTCATATTGCCGCTTATGTCTTAGTTAAACACAAACAATTGAGAAATAAAACGCATGTCACATTATATTTGCTCTGGGCATTAGGTCTTAAAGTGACAGCCGCCTAATATTCCAGCTGTTGTCAGCTGTTTTTAATGTTAACAAAACAAAAAAAGGACAAAGATGATAGTTTTGTCTATTTGAGACAGTTGAGAGTAGGGCTGTCACTAATGATTATTTTGGTAATAGAGTAATCAGTCAATTGTTTTTGGAAGTTATTGGACTTTTTTGTTTGGTAATACAAATAGTTCAAAGCAAACAACAGCCTTTAAAATGAGTCTAAAATACATATATAATAACGATGAGGCAATCATTTGTGGTTCAAATAAAGTATCAAGAGCAAGTATGCAAATAATTATAGCACACACTCTATATATAAAATATATTTAATTAAATCGCAGTCTTTGTGAATTCACAATAGCACTATGCTATACTGGTTTTAAATGATTTCATATATTTTGCATTTATTGACTTGATGAAGAACGTTATTTTTCATTTGATACAGAATGTAATATTTCCTTATGTGCCAATATATATTTTTTATTGTATATACAAATTTATTGTGCGAGAATGCAAAGGCATTGATGAATTTTTCATCCATCTAGTATTTTTCACCATGTCCCTTTGGCGCTTCATATAAATGATCTACTGCTAGCACATGTACCTAGCCTGACTTCATCAATAACTCATTTTCCTATTCGGAATGAAGTCTAAACCTTTCCGTATGGCTTTGATTATGAGGCGTGTCTTAACCGAACCAGGAAAAACAACATACTCTGCACTCAATTATAGTCGTAAACCTACAACCAATCAGAGCAACGCAGTAAGTCAGCTACTTTGCATACAGTTGTCAAATACAGAAACGTAGCCTAACTTTACTTATTTTAGAAGTCAAATAACGAGTGTTGCTTCTTTTCACTTACTCTCTTCATGAGTGCGACCGGAAGGAGAAACCACAATGACCACAGGCTTTTCAGTTAACGTCCCCATCTTCTCAGCGACCGTCAGAGCCAGCTGATAAGTTACACTTTTCCTCGAATCATGTGGGGACGGCAAAAACTGTCTTTCCGATCGACAAATGCCTTGATTGCAGTTTTCTGTTTGTCTATTAAAATTAATGCGCTGTCCGTTTTCCTTCAAAAACATCTCAGGTACATCTCAATTCTCCAGCTGCAGTCATCTCTGAGGGAAGACAGTTAGTGCTCTTTGATGACGTGATGATTACGTCCCTTCAGATCACCTGTCCATCATTCGTATAAAGCCCGCCCTGGCAATTTGGTTGGCCCGATGATTTCTGTACCGGTCATAATTACTCCTCAATGGGTCTAGACTCCAGAACCGAACTTTTCCAAGTCCAAAAAAATGTTGTGAGTCGAGTTAAGGGAGCTGGCCTCCAGGCTAACATGTATCCACAGCGTCAACAAATCTGAATCTCAAATTTTACCTTTACACAAAACTTTATTCAATTTCAAGAAAGTTATACAGTAATTTGACAACTCTTCAGTGATTTTTCTTGCTTTTATTATGCAGATATATGGATAAGCAGCATGAAACCAGAAGCATGAATTCAAGCTTCTCCACATACTCATTATGGGTCAAAAAGTTTCTCATGGTTTCTAAAATTCACATAGACAAATATAAGTGTGACAAGTCCACTCACCACTTCCATGACCTGAGCACTCCACTGAGAGAGCAGCTGCAGGCCCTGCAAAGCAAGATCAAACAACTTCCTGTATTCAGAGTCAGTCTTCTGGGACTCCTGACGCCCTGAGCCGGTCACCACCTACGAAAATGGAGAAAAGGAAGTAATAATAAACAGCAAGTAAACAAGATAACATAAGATCTAACATAACTACTGTCATTACAGAGAAAACGAGCAAATTAATGAACCACTGAAATCTCATCACAAAAGCTAATGACAAAACACCAGGATACCTGAGGCATCCAACAGGAGCTGCATTCGGAAATGAACAAACAAGAGAGGAAACCCTGCATCTATGCATTTGTTTCAGCAGTTCAAGACAGCACACGACACAAGCACCATGTCAAAACCCATGGCATCTGACAACCATAGCTGTGGAATGAACAAATTCCTCTCCGCTTCTCCCTCGTCACTGGGTTGCTGTCACTGAAAGCAGACCCCAGTTGTTCCCTGGCTGCCAATGTGTTCTCATTACAGTGCTGTGGCTGCCATGACTTAATTCAAACCCAGGCTGGCCTCCTGCCCTCGCATTTCCATATTTATCTGTAAGACTACCGACCCCAGTGGTTCTGAAAGCAAACTTCGAGTTGAAGAGATTGAGCCTTGAAACCATTAATCCGTGGAAAAGGAATAGTGTATGAACCGAGAGCTGCTCGCCCTCCCACGGCTAATGAATATTACTGAAATCTATTCACATGAGCAAAAAAAACAAACTCAAGAGCAACGTCAGGCCGCTCCATGTAGCTTCTGATTCTCATTGAGCCTTAACATTAGTGCTTTTCTGAAAGAGATTTTTCAGGCATCCAATATTTGGTTTACTAAAGAAGTAGAGTACACAGTACCAGTGTATATAATCAGTGGTTAAAGTGGGATTTGGCAGGTGGGGAACCCTTAAATTTTGTGTAGGTGCAACAGGGAAAAATTACTCACAAAGGAACATATTGAGATTGTGGTATAGCAATACTTTTTGGACCAACAGTGTCGCTGTGGCACCAAGTATCACTTATTTACTTGAATATTTTAGTGGTTTTATTTTGGCCCATCTACACTGATATGATGACGCTACTATGTTAAAATTGCTTAACACTGGGACAAAAATTGAGCCCTGCACTGTAGCCACGCCAGCCCACATTATCATCCCCAGTCCCACACACAGACATGTGCATTAAAATGTGAGCTATTTAGGGGGCGGTCGGGAGCATGCTCCCCTGAGAAATTGATTTCTCTGACCAACATATGTGCTATTTAAATCTTTTGAAGGCTAAAAAAAAGGATAATAAATAGCTTTAAAAACCATGTCAGTGGGCATTAGATTATGTTGTCAATACCTGCTCTCTCCATCATCTACATCTTTCTTTGTCTCTCAGTCCTCCCCTTACCCTGCCCTATATCTTTCCCTCCTAAAGCTGAACTTTGATCTTTTCATTTTCGTCTGGGACTCTGGGTCACTGAAGAAAGTAAACAGTAGGCTTAACTGATAATTATATATTTTATGAATCATTATCTTAAACAAGTTAATTTACTCAAGGCTTCCAGGTCAGTATCGACACCTTCTACAAGCTTAGCACAAGCTTGTACACTTTTTGGCCTAGCAAACTTCATAATATTTTTCAAAGTGGGCGTTTTGTTGCTTCGTCGACCAAAGCATGCGCGAATCTTACGCACACACATAAGATAAATACAATATAGCAAAAAAAAAAAACAGTATAGGTACAAATAAGATTCTGAATGGAAAGTTTACTTTTAAAAAGTTGCCAAACGGTTCCATGACAAGACCAAAGTGATCTGTGTCCCCTTTTCCACCAAAAAAAGTTTTCGGAACTGGTGCTGGTTCAAAGTTGGTTCGGAGTTGGTTCAACTTGCGAACCCGTTCAGAACCTATTTGTTTTTCCACTGACTAGAGCGCCCCATGGGAACGGCGCTCGTTACGTCCACTGTGTACGTCGCCATACGTCAGAAATGCTTGCTAGTACAACATTACTTTGGGATTATCTGTTATCTCTAACTCGTGTACCAAGAAGGCTTTAAAAACAATTGAAATATGTAAGTCTTTTAATCTTTTCGTTTGATATGTAATCTTTTCTGATAAGTTATGTACCCCTGTCTTGTGTCTTTTTTTCTTTCCATTTATTTGTTCTATATTGTGACTGTTTTCTTCTTTGCTTATAATGTTTTCAATAAAAAAAATGAAAAAATAAAATGAAAATGCAGGCGGACTCCATCGTGTTTCTGCAAATGTTTCTCCTGGCTTTGCGATCCTATATTATGGTCAGAAAAGATGTTTAGAACACATCTAAACCCGCCCAGCCCCCGACGTAAGCATGACCTTGTAAAAGAACGGTTCTAGTCCAGCAAAGAGTTGGTGCCGCTTTGGAACCAGTTCTCCCGGCCAAGAACCGGTTCTTTGGCTGTCAAAACACAAAGAACTGGTTCACGCGCAGGCACCGCCTCCGAATCGGCTCTCAAAATGCTTTGGAGGAAAAGGGGCTTGTGTGTTTTGTCGTTGTGAACTTGAGCTATCATCATTGCGATCGCAGTACGTCACTCTGAAAGACCCAAATAGTCCAGTTTATATATATATATATATATATATATATATATATATATATATATATATATATATATATATATATATATATATGTACAGCCATGGAAAAAATTATAGAGACGACTGCCAAATCAGCAGTTGCTCTGGATTTATTATTTATATTATAAATAATAAATCCCAGAGCAAATGCTGATTCGGCAGTGGTCTGTAAAATTTTTTCCACAGTGTGTACATGTATATATACTAGAAAGAGAGCGAGAGATTAAAAAATTCTTCCTAACAATTATCTATTTTTCAGAATACTTTGATTTTATAGTTCAAGTAAAGCATTGCATTGCCAACTGAAATGTATTGTTTTTGTTTTGCATGTTTCTATAATTTACAGGTAAATCAAATCACGCCAGATGTTTAACAAAAAGTGTGTAACAGTGGAAGATTAACTCGATTTTGATAATGTTGAGGATGATCAGCTAAGTTGGCTTTAAAAAATATGCTCTTTTCGAAGTTTGTTCTCTGAAACTCAACTCTGTGAGCTAACTTTGTCAGAGGTCTGTATGTTTAGAAAGAGCAAGAAATTTGGAAGATTAGGTAACACACATTTTGTCCCCCGCCAAGGTTATGGCAAAATGAGTCAGTGGATGGTGACTGTGCAAGTATACACTGCATTTGCTTAGAAAGACAGTGAAGAAAAAGAAAAACTCTAACCTCACTGTTGCTGTAGCGAGCCAGCTCAGAAATGAAGCGCATATGGTTCTACGGATTTAATCATCTGCTCGCAGATATTATACTGCGGACTACTGCCTGAAGATGTGCATGACCACCTAGAGGATGGAGACGACAGGCAATTAAAAAACATGGAAGAATCCAGTAAATACTTTACAAAAATATTAAAATAGACCATTTCTATTCTTTCAAAAAGCCTTGAAACTCCGGAATTGTATAGCGTTAGCTGTTTTTTTCCAAATGTAACAAAAGAAAAGAGCATGTGGACAAAGACTACTTATAAAACTTATGATTAATTTCCAGTTTCTTGCAAAAGTCCAACCAGTATATTGTTAAAAATATCTGCTGTATTTCACAAAAGAAAAAGTTATATGAGTTTTGGAAGGGCAGATTTTTATCTTAAGTGATCTGATTCCTTTAATTATAGTAAGCTAAAACACATCTGCAAACAACAGCGTTCCTATTTAACTATGGCCAGCATGGGCACTCACCTGGACTTGTTTTCCTCATAGTGGGCACTGGTTTTAATATAGCGAGCCAGTTCAATCTGCATGTCACCAAACAAAGGCACTACCTGCAATTGCTGTAGGGGTAAAACAGAATGTCAAAATCAAAATCGGAGATGGACAGCTGTTTACATCAAGAAAAGTGCACACACATAGACACACACACACACAAACACACCTTGAAAAACTTGTCAATCTTTGTGAGGTTGATTCTCTTCTTGGCATCCAGTTTGTAGATGTTGCTGGTTGCTTCCATCCATGAGATAGAGACCAAAGCCCATCACCTACAAGAACAATCACAACAAACTATGTGGAACAGTGCCTTAATATACAGATTTTTTGTGTTTTAGTTTTTACATTAAACTTTTTGAATCTGTTGAATTAAGATTATCAAGATTCAAATGATATCAATGTTATAAATGACCAACTTCTAAAACAAACGTATGTCTTTGTAAAGTATTGCTCGCTCATGTAGCTTTGGAGCCGCTTGCTTGGACACTGTACAAACTGTACAAAAGTCAAGAAAAAAAAACTGTACTATCCTTAACTAAAAGAGCACAATCAGCACATTTTTCTCTACTTTTTGTAAAAAATAAAAAATTTACTTTTGAAAAGTTTGGGGTCAGTAAGATTTAAATGTACTTTTTATTCAGCAAAGATGCATTCAAATTATCAAAAAAGCGACATTATAAACATTTTTATGTTATAAATCGTTCACGCATTATAAATATTTTAACACAAAACACCATTGTTGTGTAAATGCACGTCCAAATTGCATTAAATGTTTTGTGTTTAGCTGAAAATGGTGTCGTGTGAACAGCTATTTCTATTTTAAATAAAGGCTGTTCGTTTAAACTTTATACTCGTCGTAGAATTCTGAAAAAAATATAGTAGCACTGCACAACAATTTTCAACATTGATCATGTTTTTTTTTTGTTTTGTTTTTTTTACCAAATCATCATACTAGAATGATTTCTGAAGGTTTATATGACCTTGAAGACTGGAGTATTGACTGCTAAGAATTTAGCTTTCCCATCAAAAGAATAAAATTACATTTAATAAATATATTAAAACAAAAAAGCTATCTTAAATTGTAATATTAAACAATATTTCTGTTTTTAGGTGGTCATAAAATACTTGTTAGAAGACAGTGTGTAAATGACAAGGTTCATACTTACTTTGAGTAGCATGTGTTTCTCACTGGGGGTGAGGTACATCTTGTTTCGTCAGTACTCCACACACAAGTTAACAATGTCTGCCAACAGCTCATCAAATCCATTAATCACCTCAAGCTGCTGCTGTTTCAGGGACTGAAACAGAGATGCCTGTCAATTTCATTGACTCATACACAGAACATGTCTGTAGCACTGCCACATTCATTAGGCTGCTGTATAGAGACAGCGGGCCGAGTTTCGCGAAGATAGACTTTGACAATGGATTAGATATAGTAGATAGTCAGACTTCAGATAGACATGAATCACGACCGTTGCACAAAGCACTTAAGCACTGCAATACATTCTGGGTAAAATAAGACACTTTTCAAAACAAAAAACACGGCGGATCGAGTAGAGCTCGACCATTCAACCGCTCAGTGCAGTTTACCCCAGCAGAAAATATGTGTTTGTAAGACATTTTACTAGGGAGATTTAGCGGAGAATGTAGTTACAAGAAGAAATAATAAATTCGGAAAGGGACAGTTTTCCTTTTCTTTTGGTTGTTTGTAATGTAACTGATTGTTACTGCTGGTTGCCAAGGTAAACAGAGAATTAGACCTAAATTAGCCTGGGGGTAAGTCTTTATTTTTGTGAAACAGTCTAACTTGTTAGACTGTTAGAATTAAGTCTTTATTTTTGTGAAACAGTCTTACTTGCATTAGACTAGTCTATGAGCAAATTTTAGACTTGGCTAACACTATAGACCGGTCTAAAATAGATTTGTGAAACGGGCCCCTGGAGTAAATTTAGAGTATTTCAGAAAAAAAAAATTTAATCAGTTCCAAAACAACACTTTGTATGTTAAGATGCATTTTCTCTGTATTAAGTGTTAGTTTACAGAAGATGGTGTAGTACCTGTGTGATCTTGTTGTGGTTGGCAAGAAACATGGATAAGTTCTGAGATTCCTGAATGGAGGATGGCTCTGGACATTTTCCTCAGGAACTGGGCAGCTCTGATGGACAAAGAGGACAATATGAAGAGAAAGACTGATGGTGCATAGATCACAATGAGGCCAGTTTAAGCATTGTGTCAATACGACAAGCAATTATACATAATCATGACTTTTTTTAAGAATATGACTTTTATAAAAATATGTTGCTGTTGTTTTTTGTTGTGGGGACAGTGAAAATGCAGGAAAGGTCATTTCTACAGAGTCCTGGAAAGACAAGCAAACAGAATAATAAAATAAACAGCGATAGAGGCATAGAGAAAGACAGCAAGAGTGACAAGAAAAGTTTGATGACATGAGGTTGAAAACTGGATGGGTGGTTGACAAATCTGACATTTCATAAAAATGTGTTCAGTGGGTGGGCATGCTGAAAATAAACTCAAATCCATATCGTAACTCTGAACGAGCAGGGAAAAAAAACTAGACAGCTCTAGTCTCTTTAGAGATATGATGGTAGGCAGTTTTTTTGTGCAGCATCTCTGTTCTGTTTATCATAATTGAATAGCATATTAGAATGATTTCTAAAGGATCAGGCAAGTAATGATGCTGAAAATTCAGCCAGGAATAAATTACATTGAAAAAATATAAAAACAGAAAAGAGTTCATTTTAAATTATAATAATAGCTTTTATAATCACAGTAATTTAATAGTATTTTTGATCACACTAATGCAGCCTTGTCGAACATAGGAGACATAAATCTTACAGACCCTAAACTCTTGAACACTAGTGCGTATGTGTAAACATTTTCTTAAGTTTGAAATGTCAGTTTATTTGCAAATGAAGTACCAAAAAATCATGTATGGATCAGTGATAACTGGATTGAAGATGTAGCATGACTGCCATCTAGAGGCCACATGTATTAATGACTGCAGAACTGAAGCTCACAGAAAAGTTACCTCTTGTAGGCGGAGTGATCATTTTTGACACTGCACTTCATGTTCTTAAGTTCATCCAGCACCGCAAACATGTTGATGAACTTCCCCAGTGTGAGCAGATAGGCTTCAGACACAAAGTCCTTCCTCCTCTCAGCGTGACAAAGACGCCTCACTTCCCCACAGAAGCGATCTATTGCGGTCCTCTGAGAGTCAAGTAAAATGAGAGCAAAGCATTAGCTCACAGCCTTCTGTACTCAAATTCAGAAAAGATCATTAAGCGTTACCTGAAAGTACATGAAGTTCATTAGTTTGGTGACTTCAGGCTCGAGGACCTCCACTGTCTTCTCATAGATCTCCACTCTGTTAGGCTGTTCATTACACTTCACCTGAGAGAGGGACAGATGGAGAGGGTCAAATCAACAGACTACCAGTCTGTGTTGGTCGTTTTCTGAGAAGCTTTGGGCATTACTAATTACCTGAGGGATAGCTCTTGAACAGCTTCTCCATGTATACAGCATCACAGCATACTCCTGTCCTTCCTCCAACATCTCATTCTGCAACACAGCAAAATCTCATTACGAAATTAAAATACACTCAAAAATAAAGTTTTAGATACTGAAAGTCATACAGTAAATGAAAAAAAAAGACTAATCTAGAATCTTATGAAGTTATAAACTGAAATTGTGATGAAATAACTGAATTTAAAATTAATGATAAGATATTCAATTAAATATCACTACTACTAATAATAATGCAAAAAATAACTTCTGGACTAGTGATCTCATCATTTTGAAGACCAATGTGTACATGCTTCAAAAACAGATTGTACAATAAACCTTTATCTCACGTTGAATATATTCCCAAAGAACAGCTTAACCCACTTACTAAAGAACTTAACAACTTAGAAAATCTCTGCTAGGAATAACAAAACAACCATACACTCTATTTGTGGCACAAAACTACTTCCACACACACACCTTAATTCCTCACTGATGCCAAACAGTCTCCGACAGCTATTACCTCTCACTAATAGAGCACACAGCAGTTCACATTCAATACAAAAACCATTCAGAGCGGCCTACTTCGCTTGGCCAGTCTCCTCAAATGAGGACGATGAGCACAGACAATGAGATACTCAAATTGGCCCTCTTGAATCATTTCAAGCCCCTGATAGACTCCTTAAGCAGGGCTTCCAGAGAGCTGGCTTGATAGACTAGTTCAGACAGCCGAGGCTAGCTTTAAAGAGCTGTGATGGAGTCGAGGTTTAATAAATCAAAGAAGTGCAACTCACAAAAGTGGGAGTCGAACAAACCAAGCTTTTTGTTAGAAAATGCTGGGAGGACCTTACCATGTTGGAGTGGACGGTGGCCTGCTCGATGTAACGGGCGATGCCTGTCACGAAGGCATTGCGGTCCTCAAAGTTGGTGTTGAAGTTGGGCTGAGGGTGGCAAAAAGCAGCAGTGTGGTTATGCAAGCACTGTTTTGTACATGTGTCATTTGGGTTTATATATTCTAAATTATACTAAAGATCAAGAACAAGTGTGTCGCACACATCCTGAAAAGTAAAGCCAAAGCATTTCGATCAAAGCAACAACCGTTTCTGGGATATTTTGGCTTAATTTTTTCTACAATAGAAGGAAGTGTAGATCTTTTTGCAGTCTAGATGAAGGCCTGCTTTGGAGTTGTTACCTGGTAAATGAGGGACGAGGGCAGAGGCTCGATGCAGGGCTGTTGATCTGGGAGCGGCAGGTCCTCCAGCAGGTCCACATTGGACAGAGCATCTTCCAGAGTAACTGTGGACGCCATCACTCTAGAATGACAAATTAAACATGAGACAAGAACACTGACTACATTAAGGTTAGCTTATTACTAGTGCTATTAAAAAATATTTTATGACAAGATTTGTCAAAATGTGCAGCATAGAGCCGAACCGATAAAGGATTTTGAAGGCCGATACCGATACAAATATTTGTTGGTTTTAAAATCCGATATTCCAATATATTGGCCGATATTTTTTTTTAATTCGTTATTTGTAGTTATTTATGAGTTTTAACTAAATTTGCCATAAATAAGCCATAATTTAGCAATGGATAACGTTTTTATTTTATTTTTGAAATATTCATTTATCGGCCATTATAACTGCCGATACCGATAGTTTGGAAAATACCTAATATCGGCCTGCCGATATATCGGTCTGGCTCTTAAGATCATTTGACAGGCATACTGAATGCCCATCTCAAAATGTAACACACTTGACCTTCCACTTCAAAAGCGATGAATCAGATCAATATCAACAGCATGACTCAGTTTTTCTTGACATTCTAAAGCTGAGATGACAACTGGACACCACTCTGTTGGAACTTGAAAGCAGTTATTGTTACATACTGTAAGAATAAGTCTAGACTACATATAAAATCATTAAAAAGATGAGTCAGTGAGTCAGAAATGTATTTTATTGAAAAGCCTGCATTTCATTGCTCAAAACACTGACATTGTTGGCTATATTCTTACAAAAAAGATTTCCATTTCAAATAAATGCTATTAATTTAAACTTCTATTAATTCTGAAAAAATATCATATTATATATTATTATATTTAATAATAAATATAGCAGAACAACTATTATAAATTATAAATAATAAATACTTTAAACATTAATAAGAATAATTGTTTATTGTGCAAAATCTGAGCATATTAGAATGATCCCTGAAAGATCGTGTGACCGATAAGGCTGGAGTAATGATGCTAAAATTCAGCTCTGCCATGACAAGAATGAAACATCTTGCTTAAACTATATTAAAATACGAAAAAGTTATTTTAAATTGTAATAATATTTCACAATATTACTGTTTTTAGTGTATTTGTGATCAAATAAATGTTATATATAAATAATAATAAATATAAGTGAGTATAGACTTTTCAAAATCAGTTTAAAAGTAGTGTACACTTGTTACTATATGCAACATTTAACTACTAATAATAACATTTCACATTAATAAGTAAGATTAGTAAATTCTTCAAGACTAACTAATATTTTAATCTCACATTGTTCAGCTCAAGATGGCTGTACAAAACACTCCAGTCACTCTCTATGGTTTTAAGCATTAACATAAATAATGGAAATGTTTGGAAACCATGGCAACAGCTCAAGCAAGAGTTTTAAAAGTTGACAGGAAAATATAAGACCACAAAAAAATACAAAAAATGTTATCGTTGCAACTAGGCAACTTTTTCACACCTCACAGCGTCGACTGAGAATGAAAGTGCACTCCTACTTCCTCTCTTGCCCCTAATGGGGCAAAACCTCATGTTCTCATGTCCTCCTGTAAAGGGAAATTCATGCTGCTGACACTGAATTCATGCTGCTTGATTTAATTGCTAGAAACTTCCAACTCTCACAGAACAAAAGCTGGTCCAGAATCATCAAATCTGATTGGCTGTGATTGCAATCATTACATGTCATGTTTTGCAGCACATTTAACAGACATATAGCTTGTTACTTAACTTAACAGTTGCTCACAAGACATTTAGTCAAAAGGACATCAAAAGAGGAAACACAAAGCAGGCCTGAGGAAATGGAGAAGGGCTACGGTCTTGAAGAGGTAAACAACAGTTAACCATAGATAAATACTGCAAACATCCTTAGTGTGCTCAGCTGTGTCTCCTCTGGACATCACTACCAAAAACACATCTTATTTAGGAAGTCACTAGTATCTGATTGTGAAGCACTTCCAGAGAGTTAAAAGAAAGAGGAACTTAGAGAGAAAAAGCAGGAGTAGGAGATATGAGATGAGGAAGAGAGTAGGGCTGCGTCCGAAACCGCATACTTCCATACTATATAGTATGCGAAAAACAGTACGCGAGCCGAGTAGTATGTCCGAAATCATAGAATTCGAAAAACAGTAGGCGAGAGTACCCGGATGGCCTACTACTTCCGGCGAGATTCTGAAGTGCGCATACGATGGACACTTTACTATCCCATGATGCCACGGGAGAGGAGTTGTTGTTATATTTGAAAATGGCGGAAGGCGGAGACACGGGAGTTTTCAAGTGTAAGTACTATATAAAACACTTTTTATTTATTTGTGGTTAAATTGTGTTTGTTTAACATCATATAAGTAAACGAATGACTTGTTAAACGTTTAAATAATATAAATCGCGGGTCCAATTTTCTGATTTGGCAGCAAAATGACACTTTTATCATTATCACCGAACTGAATGAGCTAATGCCTGTCAGCTAACGTTAGATAACTCATGTTTCTTTGAACAAAGACTTTGTTGTTTCGCAGTTGAATGAGATGGCTCGCGCTGTTATGACAGGTATGTCACGTGACAATAACAACATGGCGCATGTAGTACGTCCGAACTCATTCATACTACACGTATTCATACTATATAGAACGTACTTTTTTAACGGTCGAGAAGTACGTTCTTTTTTAAATGTAGTACCTAGTAGAGCCAGACCGATATATTGGCAGGCCGATATTATCGGCCGATATTAGACATTTTCCAACTATCGGTATCGGCAGTTATAATGGCCGATAAATGAATATTTCAAAAATAAAATAAAAAAAGGCAGAAACACACTTCAATCATCTCTCCTTAGCCTGTTATATTGAAACATGTATGTTTTACAATTTGCAGTATGACGTTATCTATTGCTAAATTATGGCTCATCATAGACTAGCTAACCACAAAGCTAGCTAATGCCACTATCATCAGTGGAAGACCGCTAACGTTAACATTAATGAGCTTGGAAACCACAATGAACTTTTTCTGCCTAAATAAAGTAATGATCACTGTATTTATAACTAGCATATCTCTAGTTACAGTCCCTGCATTGTAAAATGTAAGTTAGACTTGCGAGGAGTGAACATTTAGACATAGAGAAAAAGTATCAAACGTATCTTGTGCATAAAAGTTAGCTTTTCTTTTACACGTGTGTGAAATCCAACGACGCCAAGTGTGTGTTGCAGACTGTCGTTCTGTAATGGATTTAGAATCTCTAAATAGTAGGTTTTAGGAGGCAGGCAGCAACTGATGATTGAAAATGGTTTGATGTAGCTTGATGGAAAGAATTTAAAAAGTGCAGGTAAAGGGATAAGCAAGCTGACATTGTAATTATAAGGTAGCTTATAAGGCAATGTAGGGACTAATTATTATTTTATTTATCAGAACTTTAATATATTTTGATGTTCCTCTGTTCTGTTGTGACAATAAAAGAAACATAGTTTCTTTTTAAAATGCTTTATCATATTGTTTTAGTTAAAACTCATAAATAACTACAAATAACTAATGTTAGGGAAATCTGTTAATGTTTTGTGGCGCATTTCTGAAAAAAATAAAAACATCGGCCGATATATCGGAATATTTGGATTTTAAAACCAAAAATATTTGTATCGGTATCGGCCTTCAAAATCCTTTATTGGTTCGAGCTCTAGCACCTGAGTCACATAGTACGCGATTTCGGACGCAGCCAAGAAGCGAGTGGGAACCCTGCAGTGAGTGTCTCTAGTAGAAACAGTGATGTTATCCAGACACACACTGCTGTGGTCGACAAGGACAGCCTGCATCTGCAAACTGTGCAGAGAGCCTTTGACTGAACAAATGTACTCTAAAATGTTAATCCCACTGCATTAAAGCTGAAAGAGTGTCATTGGTTTTGATGGTAAAAAATACTGTACAGTGTGTGATGTGTTCATGTGCATAGCATAGACAACAGTAAGTAAGCACTCTAGACCGACTTCCTGAAGAATGTAAACAGGACAGGACTACTTCTTTGGGCAGAAGGACTGGTATTTTGGTAATCGGTTTGGACATTATTGCAATTCAGTTAACGTACAGTCTGTCATTTTTGGCCACCAGGGGGCACTCGATCTAAATAATAACAAAAGACGTACTTTGATGACGTCGGGAAAGAGTATGGGCTCACGGGAGTTGTTGTCGCTGTCCCTGACAACCAGGGAGAGAGAAAGAGCGAATATGGAGCAAACACATCGGAACTGTCATTCCCTTCATTCCTGACTCATTCTAACTATGTATTTTTGACAATCACGTCTTTCCGAACAGAGATATAAATGAATTATCAGACCCCTATTAAATCAATATTCCATCTAGCTAGTATTAATAGAAGTTTAAAAAACACGGTCACCTTTTGTTAATAAAATAATCACGTTTATACTATGATATCGTTAGTGAACTGCATATGAAGCTACTTTCTCCAGCTCAATTTAGAAGTTAGAACAAATTTTAATTTACATTATAGCAACTATACATGAGAGCTAGCCCGTCTGCGTTTCACACATGACATAATTTCACAAAATATACAGATAGATATAGTTAACTGAATGGGTGCTTACCTGTTTATTAGAATGCAAGCGAGGCCTATTTAGCTTGTCAAAGCTCTCTCCATTTTAAAATTACGTACGGGGTTCGGGTCTATATTTTAAATGATCAGCCGGGTCCGGTCCGAATCTATTACTTCGGGTCCCGGGTTCAGGTCCAGTTTTCAAATAATAGACGGGTCCAGGCAGTTATGATTTATGACGGGTCCGGGTCCAACTTTTGAAATGAACGACGGGTCCGGGTCGGTTCGGTGTAGCACATTACGGGTCTCTTTCGGTTCGGGCATGAATTTTTGTACCCGTGAAGACCTCTAATGTGGCGCTTCTAACCGCGCACGCGCACAATGTCAGAGTGATAAGCTAGCAAGAGATCTTGCGCGTGCAGCCAAACCCCCCTCAAGTTTGTTGCGGCTGCAAAATGATACTAGCTAACACTTTTTCTTCGTCGTCGTTTTCTTTGCTTTTATTGGCGGTAGTCCGGTGTTCCCCTTTGTGTTTGGCGGTTTCGCCGGGTTCCGCATGAAGTTAGAGAAAATAGAGGAGTCAAAGGTTACATGACGTCATAGACGGGCGACAAAACGGAAATAAAGAAACGGCCCGTGTCTTCAAATTAAACTATACATTTCTCCGGATTTGAAAGTTGGTGGAAACTGCCTGGATAATGTAAGTAAATATTTAACAGAAATATATAACATAGATACAGTTATTTTTGCCATTTTTAAAGCAGAAAAAATACATATTGTGGCTTTAAGTCACAACTGGTGAAATTTGATAAGTTTGGAAAATAAACGGTAGCAGAGATTGAACAAATGTTAGACTGAATATCAACTATGAAATCTAATGAAGCAAAGTGAAATTTAGATCCAGAGCTCACGATTAATCGTTAAAAGATCACAATCTTGATCCAAGCACCCATGCAATCTTATTCCTAATGACAATGATTCCGCAATATTACGCCTGTTTCACATCTCAAGTGTCGAACACCATGTATTTTGTTGCTGCCCATGTTAATGAATGAGTGTCAGAAACACGTGCTTATCACTGCTCTTGCTGACGCTTACAATGAGAAACTATTTAAACCAAAGACTTTAGGGAACTTTAGACAACTTTTGAAAAGTGTGAACATCCCACTTCAACATTTCAAATCTGTGTTTTCGATGCCACTGATCTGGAGAGAGCAGCTGCCATGTAAATGTACAGTATAAAGCAGTCTTTTTAAACCACACATTATCTGTTTTTACTGAGTTACAAACATTAAAATAACAGGGGATGAAAGTATAGTTTGGGTATAAACACGAATGTCTACCGTTAGAGATCAAAATAAAAGAAAATAAGTATTTTGACACTATTATGTATTCATTGCTTATTATTATGCCAGGAGGTGCAGTGAGTGTTTAAAAACAGTGTCATTGAATCATTCATTTAAAGATTAATTTCCAAATGCTAATTCATCCAATTCTTCATGAATGAGACATTGACTTTCAAATTCAAAATGTTTTTAATTATTTCATACAAATGAACTTGAAGAAACAGTTCTTAGCTTGTTTTGGATGTGAGGTCTACATAAACAAGATGGCATGCAGAAGTGCCATATATACCTTTAAAGTACTAATATGCACCCTTTATGGGGTAAATAAGGTCCAAAAGAGTGTATGTGTGTATATATGTGTATATATATTAATTGTCATAATCATGCAGTCTTGGTTTACTTTATACATACAAATCTCAACAATCTGATCTTTGACAATGAACTGAGACCAGCACAAAAAAAGGTGACGTAACTCACAACTAAACACAACTGACATGTTTGTGTTTAGGAATGTACAGTATTGCAGCTGGGTTTATTTCCTGAGGCATTACAGCATGTCACACCCACTTCTGGCAGCTCAATTATTTAAACACTAGGCTACATGATGAATATTATGAACTAGCAGCTAATCCAGGCAGGACGCAACCAAACTACTGTCCTGTAAATATTCAAAAAAAAGAGGTCTATTTGTTTCTTTATTATTATTTGTAAGCTTAGCATAGCTAAGTATGCAGGTCAGTATCTTTCGTCAAAAAGGAAGTGGGTAAGAGATTGGGGACAACAAGACATGACAGCTCAGTTTTGTGGGTTAGGCCTTTATCTGTCAAGTTGATGATGAAGTCTAGCACTTTTCATTTTAGGTGCACTTGCTTCAAATATAATGCATATATACAATATATATAATGCATATAAAAGAATGACCACAATTAAGTAAATGCAATATTAATCATTAACCATTTTTTTTAAATCGCTGTGAGGTAAAAAGGGAAGTTGTCTTGAGTGAGCTGAACATTGTTCCTCTTTAATGCTGCAGTAGTTCCCTGAACTTCTTTTTTAGATGACATCAGAAAAAATGCTGACATGCAATCAGAAATCTTGTCTTTTCTTTTTACTCACTGGCCAGATCAGATCATTAAGCCACAGTGGCCCGTCACAGAGAATGTTTCGGTCCATCAGATCACTGCAGTTAAAAGCAATGCAATGTTGTTAAGAGAGACCACAATCATTCCACATGCTTTACAAGCCTCGTCACGTCCCTGAAGTTCTACACCCTGAATATTCGACTATGGGCCAGGTCATGATCAAGCTAAGTCTCATAAATGGGGATGGCAGCAAAGAAAATTAGAAAACATGGTAAAATATTTGGTCTATAATTCTCTATCTAGTCTTTTGGATGGCCAGACATTAGATTACAAATTATAATCAGTCAGTAATGATACTGATGCAAGTTTCACAAACTTTAAAGTCATTGCACAAACTCATCAAGAACAATGAGATCTTTTTATAACAGTAGAGCAGACTTACATAAAATGCAAATAAATATAATTTGTCAACACCTTATGTGTGAACGCAAACAGCGACCCGGGATTGAGCAGAGACCAGGAGCTCCTTTCCATTCGTGCTGAAGCTGAGACCATTCACCAGCTTTGTGGAACGGGTATGCGTGTACATGTTTTTGACGCGTACCTTATGAGTCAAAATAAAACAATTCTGGGACAAATGCCGGGTCACCTTATCCATGTATTTTCCGGAATTTCTGTGTGAAAGGGGCTTATATCTCCCAGCAATAGGTCTTAGTAAAATGATATTTAAAAGCTTAAATTTATGATGAAAGGTCTATCATTTTTAGTGTGGGGGGTAAAACACAATGCAATGGGCTGACAATGACGACAGAGAAACCCAATGGTCCTTGAAGCCAGAACAGTATTGAAAATGTTCGAAAAAAGTTGACTGGTGTATTTTCACTGGAAAACTACTACACAATAAATGCCGCAAATATTGAGAAAAGCCGGTGCAAAATCAGTCATTTTAGGCTGCAAAAAATCTGTCTTTAGGAGCTGGTTCCTTAAAGGGTGGTTGATTATGATTTCACTTTTCTTACTTTAGTTAGTGTGTAATGTTGCTTTTTGAGCATTAACAACACCTGCAAAGTTACAACGCTCAAAGTTAAAAGCAAAGGGAGATATTTTCTTTTAAACAAATTGCTTTTTAAGGACCACAACAAATGATTGGTAGGGACTACAAGAAATAGTGACATCAAGACTACAACAAACGACTGGTAGGGGACTACAAGAAATAGTGACATCAAGACTACAACAAACGACTGGTAGGGACTACAAGAAATAGTGACATCAAGACTACAACAAACGACTGGTAGGGACTACAAGAAAGAGTGACATCAAGACTACAACAAACGGCTGGTAGGGACTACAAGAAATAGTGACATCAAGACTACAACAATTGACTGGTAGGGACTACAAGAAATAGTGACATCACTAACCCTCAAATTTACAACTACAACAAACTACTGGTAGGGACTACAAGAAATAATGACATCAAGACTACAACAAATGACTGGTGACACACTGACAACGCGTTGACAGACAGGACCGAGCAGGTAATATTTAATATGAAACAGTCTCAACTTTCAGATTTAGTGAGTCAGAGAAAAACAAACACTAAATAGGCCTACCGTTTTGTGGCTCTTTAATGTGTCGTGACAGATTGCCTGATAAAGCCAAGTTCCACCTACGTTAATCTACTCCTGACTGCTTTCTGACTGATCCTGTCAGATTATGTCTGTCAATCAAACTCCAAGCGAAGGATGAATTAACACTAATTTAAAAGTGAAAGTTAGTTTTGTTTTCAAACTAGCACATATTCAGGGCACAATAACAAAACAGTTCTTTCCGCACTACCGCACCATTATGTATGCCCGTGAAAACGTGCGCATTTTACGTTTGCCTTTAAATTAGCGATTTAAAAGCCCCCGTCGGTGAGACACCGGTATTACCAGTGTTGTCACATGTCAACTAACCGGTGAGAAATATCCTCACCGTCACAACACTATTAGGGACTACAAGAAATAGTGACATCAAGACTACAACAATTGACTGGTAGGGACTACACGAAATAGTGACATCACTAACCCTAAAATTTACAACTACAACAAACTACTGGTAGGGACTACAAGAAATAAATGACATCAAGACTACAACAAACGACTGGTAGGGACTACAAGAAATAGATGACATCAAGACTACAACAAACGACTGGTAGGGACTACAAGAAATTAGAGACATCAAGACTACAACAAACGACTGGTAGGGACTACAAGAAATAGAGACATCAAGACTACAACAAACGACTGGTAGGGACTACAAGAAATAGCCTAGCGACATCAAGACTACAACAAACGACTGGTAGGGACTACAAGAAATAGCTAGCGACATCAAGAGTACAACAAACGACTGGTAGGGACTACAAGAAATAGAGACATCAAGACTACAACAAACGACTGGTAGGGACTACAAGAAATAGCCTAGCGACATCAAGACTACAACAAACGACTGGTAGGGACTACAAGAAATAGCAGACATCAAGACTACAACAAACGACTTGGTAGGGACTACAAGAAATAGAGACATCAAGACTACAACAAACGACTGGTAGGGACTACAAGAAATAGAGACATCAAGACTACAACAAACGACTGGTAGGGACTACAAGAAATAGAGACATCAAGACTACAACAAACGACTGGTAGGGACTACAAGAAATAGTGACATCAAGACTACAACAAACGACTGGTAGGGACTACAAGAAATAGAGACATCAAGACTACAACAAACGACTGGTAGGGACTATAAGAAATAGTGACATCAAGACTACAACAAACGACTGGTAGGGACTACAAGAAATAGAGACATCAAGACTACAACAAACGACTGGTAGGGACTACAAGAAATAGCGACATCAAGACTACAACAAACGACTGGTAGGGACTAAAAGAAATAGTAACATCACTAACCCTAAAATTTACATAAACCTCACCCCGGGAACGCGATTTATAGATTACCATGAAAGAATATGCTAATCATTGACTTGAGGATAGTTAACTCCACATCAGCAATACATTAATTAACTAACCATTCAGAAATGTCCTGTTGCATTCTCAGCTGGTGATTTGTTTAGCATCCCGTTTGACATTTAAGAAGAGTAACTTGCTGAACTGCCTACTTTCAGTGATGTCCTTCTTAACATTAAGGCTATGTTTACACGCAAACAATTCTGAAGAGAAAACACAGAAGTGGCGTTGCGTCGTCATTTTTTACTCTGCGTTTAGACGAGCGTTTCTGTGTGGGAAGTCGCGTGCGAACGATGACGCAAAAGTCTGTGAAATTCAATGTAGTATCCACTCCAGGCGGCTAGGAGTGCATACTACAGCAACACCAAGTCCACGCGTCTGTGTACAACCTTCACTGTCAAGCAGACTTTTGCGCTTTTACCCTTTACACGGGAACGTGACGGTGGAGCGTTTTCAGGATTTCCACTCTGGAGGGTGAATTTCACTTTTTTGCATTTTTAAGCCTCACAAAACTCGTCGCCGTGTAAACAAAAGGCACATCCGGTAAAGATATTTTACGTTCCACCCTACGAGCGTCCCGTGGTAAACAGGGCCTAAGTTATGTCTGCTTAAAGGATCAGCTTTGTATTGTTAGTGTTAGTGGTGTAACGGTTCAAATAACTCGCGGCTCGACTTTTATCACAGTTTAAAGTGTAATTTGTAGGTTAACCGACCACAGCCAATTAATGTGTAAACTAAAGTGCTCAATATGTATATTTAAAATTTCTGTCTTAAATAACATTATATTATTCCATTATTATTGGGGTTTCTTCAAAGGTAGCATTTTTTTTTTTTACAGTTACTGGGTGATGACATCATAAGAGGGAGCACGGGTGGTAATGCACTCACTGTGTGTTGGGGTTGAGGGAGTCGCCTGTACTCCCGTAAAATAGAAAAATCTATGAGTAAATCACCCAGCCTAGTGGAAAAGAGAGGCGTGCTTAAAACCACTGTAAAACGTAGCAACTGTCTCATTTTATGTTATCTTGATAACATTGTATGTTTAGTAACTTTATGTTTAGTTGACTTATCTTCGTGAACAATTTAACCTGCAATTTACACTTTAAGAGGTCATGTTATTGGTCAAATAATTTGGCTGTACTGCTCAGTCACTTGTAAAATAGTAAAACTAACATGAAAATTATGTTATATGATATTTTTGCTATATCGCCGACCTACCCCTGCCAGCGTGCAGACAAAACAACTTTCCACATTTTTGTATTCCTGCCCACAGGCCTGACAGAGGGGCGGCGCCAAAATCAAAAGTGCATTATGGTTGTTGAAGTTTCTGGCAAAAGGAAACACCAGAGCCCTTTTTCTGATTTCTTTTGCTGAAGTGCTGTGGCTTATTGCTTTGATGTCGGTCAGACTGGAGGGAGCTTCTTGGTCAGAATAAAGCAAGTAAAACAGACTTCATGCTGATTGTCAATAAACAAGACTGGAGACTGCTAAGCCCATTCAAGAATAACTACATTGGACGTTGAACTTGAACGTCACTTGACGTTTGGACTGTCTCCAGTCCTACAGCCAGGGTGGAGATAAGACGCTGATTCTAAGCATGTAGCCCACATGGAACACATTCTGAAATGCAAGAATAAACATTTAAGCTACTCTCTAGAATATCTAAAAATATCAAAACCATAATAAACCATCCAGACCAAACATTCCTGGAGAATGACACTGCCATCTTCAGTGTGACATCCCAATATACCCAAAGTCTGGCCATCTGTTGTGAGCTTTTACTCCTGGACATCCACCAAATCAGTATTAAACAAAGTACAGCTGCTCTAGCACAATGAGTCGATATCTGACCATGCATGCCAAAACTTAACTCCAGCAGCACGCAGTATGACAAAAAAAGGCCTTTTTTGCAACACATACAGTGCAGATTCAACACCTGCTGCCACACAGTGTCTTCCTCTGAAATTTTCACATCTTCACACACACATTTTCCTTTGATGGCAGCAGAGGTTGTGGCACTGGCACACAAACAAAAACATCACAACATGCAGCACACATTGGAGTGATCGCGTGCACTCTCACTGAAAATAATACACATATCTTTGACACATACTGCTTTTATATCACACTTAGTTTTGCACACTAGAGAAATGCAATGCACACACTAACTTTGAATGTCATCTTGTTTAATTTACACAAAAAGCGTTTGCATGTATCAAAGTAAACTTGTGATCACCTGCCACCAATTGTGTTTGGCTAGAAAGATGCCTTTTCCACAATCTCCAACATTCTGACGTAAAATTGTCCTACAGAGCTTTCAAACTGGTCGTAATCCAGTCCTTCATTTATTCATCATGGTAAAATGAATATACATTACATTCACACAAATTTTCTGAAAGAAAAATCATAGGTTTTCTTGGGCTAATCAACAATATTTTCAGGCAAACTTACTACACAATAACCACCCATTTTACAGAATTTTTTGTGCAAAAATATTGGTAATTCTTACCTCACACTCAGTTTCGATTAGAATACATCACATCTGGTCTGGGCAGTTGCACAGCCACAAAAGTTTAAATATTTCACTCAAAGCTCAAAAACGGATCAAGATTTTCACATACACATATGGTAAATACTCAGCACAGATCTCTCCACTGGAAATTAATCCCATCCAAACTGTTGTTTGTCAAAGATGGTGGTTTAATCTGTTCTAAACGAAGATGGATTTGGAACAAATAACTTCCAAAAGCATCTTAATCAGCATCTCAAAAACTGGTTGAATGAACAGCACGTCTGAACTTTCAACAGTCCTGCTGAGTCTGACCTCCAGACAACACAGACATTTTTCCCTTCCTTTTCTGTCTAAGTCATTTTCAATCCACAAAAGAACTGGATTAAAGATAAGGAGAGGGGGACTGACACCACATAAGCTAATTAGTTTACAGACTAGCCTAGATCTAGATTTAATGGATTTCAAAAGAGAACCACCCCTGACAGAGCAGTTTAATCCATATCTAGACATAATCTTCTACATCCAGGAAACAAACTGACAAGGACAGGTTTACAGGGCTCTCAAGCGTCACGCATTGAGCGTGACAGTCACTCATTTCGGTCTTTTGTCACGCACTCCCGCCACACATTGTATTTCTCACGCAGAAAAACTATTTATCATATATTTAATATGCCGCAGCGCCCAAATTGTCTCTAGCCGCTTCACTCTCATAGTGGAACGCAAGCGCGCGCGTCTCCCCTGCTCTCGCAGCCTGTCGCTTTATCAGCCAATCAAAAAAAGGAAAGGGCTACACAATTTTAGCCAATCAGAAAATAGCACTACTGTATCTGGGTAAGATTTAACGCAACAACCAATAAAAAAGCATTTCAAGGAATTGTTCACGTGATTCTGCAACAACATCTCTTCCAAAGTTTTGTTCACCCGCAGAGGAAACGACTGGAGCTCCGAATATCACTGAGCAGAGTAAGTCATGAGATCTCCTGTTTTAATGTTACAACAAATTTACAAATTGTTTGACACAAACAAAGACAACTTGACTGCTGTTAGAGAATCATATTTTATAATTATCCTGGCCATGGATGCATTATTCATTGCATATATGTCTTTCAAAGATGTCAGGTAAAAAGCAAACGAGCATCCTCTCATTCGCCCTGAGAGGAAAGCCCCCTAAAAAGGCTAGGTTAAAGGATGCTGGCCCAGAGAAGGTGGCCAAAAGGGTAGGCCCATTAGAGGAGGAGACGGTGCCATGTGTCATACATTTTCTGCAAGTCTCAGCAATTAATAACAACACAAAAACAATATTAATATTATTAATGAAACACCCACATTCCAACGACCCCCCCCCCCCCTCAACAACCAACAACACCCCCCCCCCCCCCCCATTGGGGCGGGGAATGTCACTCTTGCCTGTCTTCAAACTCTAGTAGCCCTGGGTTTAGAAGACAAACTAAAAGTTTACAGTGCTGTGATTCAACTTAAGTCTGAACTGCTCTGATTTGATTTTGCTTAGCCAGCATGAAAACCAATACAAATCTCTCATTGACTTCTGTTTTTGTAAACCTTAATCTTAGAATGTCAAGAACAACAATAAACATATAATGAATATATAAGAGTTCAGATGCAAAAGCCTCTAAGTGCCATTTGAATGTTCTTTAAACTGACCATTGTTATCAAGCTTGTAATATTATAAGTTCAGTAATTTCACTTAAATGGCAATGAAGATTACCTATTAATTGTCATTAAGTAAAATTACTGAACTTAAATATACAAGCTTGATAAAAATGGTCATTTTAGAAGAAAATTTCAAATGGCACTTAGAGGCTTTTGCATCTGAACTCTTCATATCATACATGAAGAACATTAAGGATTATTTTTCTAATTACAGGACAATTTTGACGCCTTGAATTTAATATCTGAGGCATTTTACTCACTTTTCGCCACCAAATGTATATTATTTTTACGTTTAACATGTCTTAAAGACATATGTCAAACCAATATTTTAAATATCTCCAAGATGGTATTAGCAGACTCGATAGCCAAAATGAACTAGATAGGCATGCGATTCAAATAGATAGATAGATAAAAAAATATCAATGAAAAAAGAAAAAGAAAAATGACATTACTTGCTGTTCCATTACTTACAGAAACTTTAAGTAACTCCAAACTTTACTTCCAGTAAAGTTCTACAGAAAGCTGTTTACGTCAACTTACCCAAACTACGAGAAAAACTACAACGCACTCATTATAAACAACGAAGCGTTCTTCTTGCGTGTGCAGTGCACACAACGTTTATATTTTAATCGTTCTTGTTAGACGCGTCGTCGACTGTAGAAGTTCGCGTTTCCATACGCGCAGTCGCGTGAACAAACAGGCCCGACGTGAAACTTCAAACAACTCAAAGGAATTCAACCCGACAATACCTTTTCATTCTGCCTTGCCCATAATGAAACATAAACATATAGCGCTATTTGAACAAAAGTACGCGAGCGCTGACTATATATACTAACTATATAACTACAGAGAAAGCGTTTGGGGGAAAAGACAACACCCAGAATGAAAGTAAGGCAAAGCTCTGCTCTACCCACCCTTACGTGAGATTTCCGGGACAAACTATCCGCTTCGAATATTCATCTGATGCATTTTCCGTTGGGATTTCCAGTTCTGAGGTGGCTGAGAGGATGAGGCGACCTTGTAAAAGCGTTTTCGGCGGTTAATCTGCGGTGTTTTGGAGTGGGTTGAGGGAGTTTGCGGAGGAATCCTGCTCGCGGTGAGTGTTGTCGCAGGCGCAGCTCTGGCTGGAAGTTCCTGTTGCGCTCTACAGGGAGATTCAACAGGAAACTCCAAGCGCCGCAGTTCTGCACACTGCCGGGCAGGGGTTCAGGAATACACTGTCCGTGAGCGCAGAAGTAACTTAGGTGTTTGAAAACGTGAAATGTTTGTTTATCATGTGAAATATAAATATTTAAAATAAACATTTAACTATTAAAGGTTAAGACACACAAAATATTCGATGTAATTGCATACATACCCATGCTATTCTACTGGGTTTTATTTTTATTTTAATTACTTTGATGTTATTTTCTTATATTCCTCCTTTTCATACATTTCTTTACTACATCCTATTTATTTTATTTTATTTTTTGCTGATAATTTACTCACCCCCATGTCATCCAGGATGTCAATGTCTTTCTTTCTTCAGTCAAAAAGGTTTTTAATGAAAACATTCCAGGATTTTCTCCATATAATGGACTTCATTGGGAACCAAACGGTTTAAGGTTCAAATGATGAGTTTCAGCGCAGCTTCAAAGGGCTTTAAACGAAACCAGATGATGAATAAGGGTCTTATCTAGCGAAACAATCGGCCATTTAAAAAAATAAATAAAAAATTTAAGTTTTATAAGCACAAAAGCTCGCCTTGCTCTGTTCTGTGATGAGCATTCGTGACTCTCCTGTTCAAACTCGTTCGTCAAAATGAACAAATATTTTTGAGTCATGACTCCAAGGGTCCTGAGATAAGACCCTTATTCCTCAACTGGTGTCGTTTAAAGCCATTTGAAGCTGCACTGAAACTCTCATTTGGACTTTCAACCATTTGGTTCCCAATGAATTCCATTATATGGAGAAAATCCTGGAATGTTTTCATCAAAAACCTTAATTTCTGAAGAAAGAAAACTGAAGAAAAAAAGACGTGGGCATCTTGGATGACATGGGGGTTAGTAAATTATCAGCAACTACTCCTTTAAGTGTGAGATGCGTAGTCACTACAGTTCAAAAATTTGGGATCACACTTTTTTTAATGTTACTGAAAAAAGTGTCAAGGCTGAATTAATTTGATCAAAAAATAGTGACATACTAATATTTTGAACTATTATTACAATTCTGAAATATTATTACAATTATTTCAAACTGTTTGCTGTTCCAATATATTTTAAAATGTGTATTCCTGTGATGCCAAAGCTATTTTTGCAGGCATTATTCTAGTATCACATTATCTTTTAATATGCTAATGTTGCTCAAGAAACATATTATCAATGTTGAAAAGTTGTGCTAACATTTTAAATAGTACTTGCTGAACACACATTTTCTTCAAAAGCAAACCCAATCATTTTGAATGGCAGTGCATATAAAAATTATGCAACATTATACTGCATCTCAAAATCAGGGCAATTATTTTAACATATGCAATCCTTTAAGCAACCACAAAACATACAACTAGAGGCTTAAACTGGATACAAATCTAGTCTACAACTTTCATTGTTAGCTCATATTATGTACAGTACTTCATTTTTCTCTATTCACTGTTGCATGTAATAAACATAAATAGATCACCTGTAAATTAAATTGCTTTTGGCATGTGCACTTCACATATCCATTGCATGTAGAGGACAATTAAGTTTTACATCTGACATATTGAGCCTTAACACTGGCCAACAACGTCGAAAAAACAAAGTCAGACTGTCCACAAAACATTACTTTACGTATCTTGATGCAGAAAATGTGCTGTAGACAGAATAGACCATTTAACACAAGTGTCTCTGGTGACAGACACAAAGTGCTACTTCAATACCAATGAAGTGCTATTGGGAATTCTCATGTGCTATGATGTCAGGTATCCTGGTACAGACAAACAACAGTACAGCAGCGGTACAATAAATAATCTCTTGTGTTCAAGGCTCTGGATTAAAGCCATGTTTAATCTGTTAACACTGTTCAAATCCAGCCATTAGTGACAGCGCCAAGGACTCCACTGTAAGAAAATAAAACATATATGGTGAGTAAAACTTAAATATTTTCGGGTCATAATTCGAATCAGTGGATGACTTACAATGAGGAAATGAGCCTCTGCACACAGCCTTGTTTAAAATGGTCACAAGAAACATGTGACAGTTTTTAAAATCTGACTCCATTTTGTCGATTCGACTCGAATTCTGAGGAAGAAAAGAAACATAAAGAATGGTAAAAGCCATGTAAAAATAGCTAAAGAGAAGTAAAACCCCAGTCCTCGTCCAAGCTGATGTGAAAGCTGCAAGATGAGGACGGAATGTGAAAAATCTGATAAAAACACATTCATGATGTAAAAGTTTTGAACTTACTTTCCAGGCCCCAAAACCAGCCTGCCATCTGTCTGAGAAGATGAGAACCAAATTCAGCACTTTCATGATGGCCTCCTTGACAAAACTGACCTGCAAAGACACAATAACCACAGCTGATGGATCAGAAACAGAAACAGGATCTATAAGAGTTTAAAAGTAAAAACTAGGCCAACCACCATGAGAAAGACAGCTTACTGAATTAATTACAAAAACTGAAAATGTGGCATGTAAGAATGAGCCAAAATCTAAAAATATGTACTATTTGTTTCCTGAGAGACATGGTTTGGTCTGTTTAATTTCAGCTTACTTTCTCTCGGAGCAGACATCGGTCATGAATGGTGGACAAGTATCTGTAGTGGATTTTAATGAGCTGGTCCAGGTCCTTTGCCTCCTGCACTTGGTGTTGAAATTCTAGACCTGTACTATGTAGGATCTGTGAATGAATGCATGGTAAATGTCCTCATGATGATTAAAAAAATGGTTAATAGAGAGCCTAAGTCCCTCCCCTTCCGGTCGACGAACCACCATGGGACCTTATTTCGGAAAAAATATTGTATGGTAGTCAATGGCGAGAGACAACAAATATTTTGATCTTGTTTGAATTGTGCCCTGAATTACACATATGATGTTTGTCAATTTAAAAGATACATTTTAAAGTAAAGAAAGTCGCCATTTGATGTGAAACCATTGAGGTATAAGACTGTGAAAATATGTAATTACAAAGACTACAAACCCCAAAGGTGCACATTTTCTCTCAGTGAATGAATCTAACTTTACTGAGGCTAATGTTGGTCATTGTTTCAATAGTCTTACGTTATAATCGTAACGTTACGCCGTCATGCCTGAGTGTTTTGTACCAGACTGCACACACACGAGCAGCGATCTTGCTCGTTGTTCGCTTCCAGGAGATGTAGTTCATTGAGCGATTGTCACCTAAAACTAAATGTTACTCTTCTTTTTAATGACAAACTGCGACGTTTCTGACTTTCAGAATTATCTTTTAAATTGTCAAACATTTGTGTAATTCAAGGCACAGTTCAGATGGAATAAAAAGATAAGTTGACTCTTGCCATTGACTACCACACATATTTTTTTCCGAAATAACAAGATCCCATGAGCCAGAAGCGAAGGGCGGGACTTAAGGCCATTGCACACTGAGTACGAAATTTTCGGAATGCGTTTTTTTCGTGTTCGTCAGCCTAAAAATTTGTCACGCATAGAAACCTAGCACACCGAGTCCGATGCGTATTTATTAAACCTTTGCGGAAAAAAAAACACAAAAATATCAAATGGATTTCGTCAAGCAGTGAGGATGATTTTGTTGCCCTCTCTCTTATTGAAAAGAGAAGAAAGAGAAAATATTACATCCATCCAATTCTAAAATTGCGCAGAGAGGAGGAGAGTTTCACCTCCTTATCAAGGAGTTGCGAATTTATCCCTAGCGATTCAAAATTTACTTCAGAATGTCAGTGGGACAGTTTGATGCTTTGCTAGCGATTCTGGAGCCATATATTAAAAACAAGACCACCAATTTCCGTGAACCAATCGATTCTGAATGGAGATCTGGCAGTATGTCTAAGGTATGGAGTGGACACACACAAACACACACACACACGGCCCAGTTGAAGCGCTGGGCAGACAAAACAACTAACTTAGGCTGTTATATATTGTGCCCAAATAATACATTAGTTATCGAATTGGCTGCTCAATCTTATTCGATCCTAAATTTCAATCTGATTGAAAGGGGAGGTTTATTCATTTCGTAATCCAATATAGAGAAGAGAACATAAACACTTGATCAGAACTGAAAACCGAAACTGAAATGCACGTCGCAAATGTGCAATGATTTGAGGACGAGCTCCCCCCGGCCCTGAATTGTCAAAAGACCTCTCAAAATGCTGGCTCTGGATGCGAAAAACGCAGAAAATCGAACCCGATCCGATTAATTTACGACGGACGAAAGTTTCGAAGGCGGTGTGCAAGCACGATTGACAAAACGTGAGGTTCGAATTTTTTTTTAATTGTGTGAAAATTTCGGATGCGAATTTCGGACTCAACGGACAGTGCAATGGCCTTTATATAAAATTTCTCTGCATTTAAAAAAAAAAAGTGTAGACTCTACTGCAAATAAATTAGTCTATTTTCCATATGTCAAACTTACCCTAGTCATAATGTAGTTGTGCAGGCTGTTGACAAAGTGCATGAGTTTGACCCTCAGGAGAAACATCCTGTGAATCTGCTGGTTTATGGGCTCTTTGGCTGTGCTTTCCTCAGATTGGCCTCCTTCTTGCCTCTTAGCGGCTACTGTCAAATCTGTGGGAAGACTGTATTTTAAGATTCCATAATAACAAGAGAACTGAAACCATCCTGATTTGAAAGTAATGTGAATAATGATAGTTCTTATGTCACAGGAAAAAAATGACCTGTGATCGCAGACCAAAAATAAGTTACAATGGAACGATCAAGTTAAAGGGATGGATCACCCAAAAATGAAAATTGTCATCATTTTCTCACCTCTCAAGTTGTTCCAAACCTGTATAAATTTCTTTCTTTCTAGAACCAGACCGATTTATTGGCAGACCAATGATTATCGGCCGATATTAGGCATTTTTCAAACTATCGGTCTCGGCAGTTATAATGGCCGATAAATGAATATTTCAAAAATAAAATAAAAACGGACAAAACACGCATTAACCATGCCATGAGTGTTGGAGTTTTAAAGTTTGACCACCAGAGGGCACTCTACACCCTTCCTGTTGGCAACACTCATTGAGTTGGTCACAAGACAACTCATAAATAACTACAAATAACTAATGTTAGGGAAATCTGTTAATGTTTTGTTGCGCGTTTCTGAAGTAATTAAAAAAATTAATCGGCCGATTTATCGGAATATCGGATTTTAAAACCAACAAATATTTCTATCGTGTATCGGCCTTCAAAATCCTTTATCGGTCTGGGCTTTACTTTCTCCTGCTGTTAATGTCACACATTGACTTCCATAGTATGGAAAAAAAAAACATAGTATGGAAGTCAATGGGACCAATCAACTGTTTGGTTATCAACATTCTTCAGTATATCTTCGTTTGTGTTCAGCAAAAGAAAGAAAACCGAACAGGTAAATGACAGAATATTCATTTTTGGGAGAACTATCCCATTAATGATTTAAATAGGGAAGTTAATGATATAGATATGAACTGCATAGATATGTTATTGGCTTGGGAATTTAATAGTGTATCCTTTTTGTAATAATATCACCTACATTTACTTCCCTCTCATTTGATTACAAACAGAAGTTAGAAAAAGATCAGAAATGCAATCATAACTTACCACTGAATCGTAATGTGTCCAGACTATACTTGGCCCATTTGATCTGAAGCAGCAGTAGGAAGACCTGATTGTAGATTTTCTGACACTCTGAACTGTAATAACAATATACTACAGGCCATGGAACCTGAAGAGAGAAATAATCCACAAAAATGCAAAATTTATAAAAAGTTACATTTCGAAACATTTCGTATTTATAATACATTGAAAATAATTGATCTAAGCAAAAAAAGCTAAATGAATCATTTTCAAAGTTGAAATTCAATTCATAGTAACCTTATAACTCAGAGTAAGACCATCAAGGTTATTCACTGGCTGTTTTTTTCTTGCAGGATCAATAGTTTCAAGAAATATGGACAACCTAGAATCGTGAGAAAGATGTGAGAGATACATAAGTGAACCACAGGATACTGAGTGGTGACAGGTAGGGTTGAATGGTAAACCACAGGATATCTAGAGCGGTCCATCTGCAGTACCGGCTGCTGTCCTCTGGGTGGCGCTGTCCAACAGCCTCTTGCAGCTGCACATTGAGGAATGCCAGCTGCTGCCAGCTCTCCTTCTCCAGAACTTTGTCAAAGATGGCTGTGTAGAAATCATACATAGTATCCCCAGCCTCCAACAGGAAGTAGTTTCTCATGGCCTGCAAGTACCCTAGAAGCCTAAGATTAAAAAGAGAGGCTAAAGACAAAACTATATTGTGAGGTTTGTGCAATAAGGATTCTCCTGCAGGATCTTACCTGTAGTCCTTCTTCAGGGTTCTCATGAGGTTCCCACAGCATTCGATGTATCTCCTCTCAATATGTGGATACAGACAGGAACGGAGCGTAAGCTCAAACGTCTGACATGTCACAGACTCGGAAGAGCGGTCCAAAATCACACTGCCGCCAGAGAATTTCTCAAGGAAGTCATTCTGCTCTAAATAAAGCCTGCAAAATAATACCACACATAACCTTTTCACCTTTGTGTGCTCTTCAGTGAAGTCAAATCATTTATTCTGTATTCTGCGGTTACCTTGCAAAATTAATGGCTAGCAGGGGGTCATGGATGTCATCCAGCTCCAGATGACGTGCTACAATGGACTGCATCTTGATTAGGCTCTTTTTAGTGGCCTGTTGCTCGGTAACCATGTTCGTAGGTGATTCTTCTCCATACCGAAGACGTGTCTGCACTGACTCCAAGAAAAGCGTGTACAGACTCTTTCTTTCGGCATCTGCAGAGACGAGTGTCAGAAATATAAAGACAATCTTGTTTATCATCAAAATTTTTATATGCTATAAGAAACATCAAGGGTGCGTTATCGGCCGATAAGTAGCTTTATATAGTTTGATCGGTGGTCTTTATAAGGCTTTTAAAATTTCCATGATTTTTACAGGTCTAGAAATCTTACGCTCATATTTCAAATTGGAAAAAGGTTTTTAAAAACAAAAGACATTTGTTGAGGAAACAAATGAAAATAATATGTGATGGGATTTTTTTTTTAATTAATCAATTAACATTTATTTTTCTTGCAGGATTAACAATTATATGCTTTTGAAACCTGAAATGTCCCCAAACAGTCAGTATGTGTGCATTAGTGAATCATCTCCAAATATGACAAAAGGGAAAATGAAACTAGACCTATCTAAATTTATAAAGTCATGACTTTTGAGTAACAAAGCTTCTACCAAGTAACAGAAGGGATGGCTGAATAAGAACCAATAATACTGGAGAAAAAATATGTCCTGAATAATGTCACTTTTGCCATGCTTGTATTCTATCAAAACCTTTCTTTTTGCTGGTAGGATTCTCTCTGAAACTGATCTGAGATCCTCCGGCCGTGATTGAAACATATTCAAAGGCATTGTCTGGAGTCTGTCAAGTTAATGCTGCACAGAAGGTTAGAGAAACACTAGAGATCTTATTTCCCAAGTGTTCAAAGGGGTCAAGACATTGACCAACTCAGTCGACGTCGATTAGGAGACGTGCTAGATAATAAATATAATTGACCGTCGATCAGGAGACGACCCAGGTAAACCTAACTCAGGTGCGTTTTCATCTTGATTTTTAAAAGCATGTTTTATCTTACTTTAAATTGTTTCACACCATCTTACAGCCTCCCTGAAAGTGTGCCGAGACCCCAGTCGCCCTGTTGAACTGTCGGCAGTCTAATTGTATGCGCCTTGAAAACCACATGTATACGGCGCCAGAGCTCGTCTAACGGAGAGCCTTGGCACTTCCTATTAGCCCCATTGTGTATCATCTTGGTTGCAGTTCCATTAGAATTCCACCGGAGGTGATCACAGGCGAGAGCAGAATGAATGGGAGTCTATGGGGCTAAACGGCTAAATGTGTCTCTTTCACCTGCTTGTCGTTAAATTAACATAGATTTTATTGTTGATTCCGCAAGTTCAATATAGATTATAGGCCAAAAGTCGAATGAACGAGTACTTATGTCCTTTCGATTTCTTGCAGGCTAGGCCGTTGTTGGCCGGAACATGCTAGCATTCTGCTATTGTGTGATGTCATCACATTTTTTAACGGATTTTTAGAACAGATAAGTGAACTTAAAAATGCAATTTTCAGCTGAGTGTATTATCTTAGCCCTCCCTTTTGAATGCATGTTTAAAATTACATCCTGAGAAAAGTGGATTTCTGGGGGTGAAACCCCATTGACCACGAGTGCCCCCGCTTGGACAGAGACGCATTACTGCAGCCCAGAAACCGGAAGTAACCAGCCAGTGCCAATTCTCTTCAATTAGACATTTTCTGACGGAGCCGTGTTGTTTATGTTTGATGTTTACTTAATCAGATCTTTCTTGCCGTAAAGCAATTTGTTACATCACGAGATCTGATATCACGCGGCACTTCCTGATGCTGCGGTCGGTGGCCCAAAGTTGCAAGTTTGTTTTTTCCTTTCACAGGCAACAGAGACGCACAAACATTCAACCCAAAAATAGTCATATAACCATTGCAATAACTCTGAAGCTATTCACTTAATGTCAAAAAACTGCTTAGAGCAGCTTTAAGAGCCATTGATTTAAACACCCTCAAACAAAAGTCTTGAATATATTTCTAAAAATCTGTGCCATAAACACAAACCGGTAACTAGTTGTTTTCAGACGCAACCTATGGCTGATGCTGGATCTACGTAGATGCAGTCCACTTATGAATCACAAGTGTTCTTAGATAACAAGATACTGCTAAATGTAGCAGCACTGGCACATTTCTAGCACATGACATTGTCAGTAAATGCTGCAGTGTTGTGTTGTTACATTTGACACATTTATTTTATTATACGGGATGGGCACTGAAACATAGTGAAATGAAATATCATTTGAATCTGAAAATCGAAATACAAAATGTATTCTCTCTGACACTGACCTCTGGAGGAGCCATCTGGCTGTTCGGTCTCCTTGCAGTCCAGGTTTTTCAGCAGCTGCATGGATTTGCCAGCCATGATGATCTGCTTGAGCACAGGCTTGAGGAAGGACACCATGGTGTGCTGTCTGCTGCTGGACGCCTGCTCTCCACCAGAGCTTCCACTGGCAGCGTCGCTGAGCCTCTCTTCGTTCTCCACCGTCTCAGAGACGCTATACAGCGTGTAAGTGGCATACCAGAAGTCCCTGTGGTTTACTGGTACATCCTTGTTCCTAGTAAACATGCCCATATATTTGTTTTGTTTTTTGGCAGGCAGCTTTATAAAGAAGCAGGATAATGTAAAGTCATCCGGTGGTTAGTGCAAAATAAACCCAAAAGAGTGATCAGCACTAAGGGGACTTACATCACCCTGTTCTGAATGGATTTACTTTGCAATAATGACCGACTGACTGTACGTAATGTCTTATATAGAGTAGTTTCAAAAGTTAGAGTAGTTTCAAAAGTCAATACGATTTTTTTAAATAAGTCTCTGATGGTCACCAAGACTGCATTAATCATAAGCGACACAAACACAGCACTTGCAGAGTAGCATTTACTGTGAATCGAAACTGAAAATTAACACAGTGCTGTGCTTTCCTCTGAAAAATACAGTGTGACGCATCAATCTATGTATGTTTAATATATTTATATAACTACATCACAACTGTTGCAATTTGATGGTTGCACTAAGCCATTTCACATTCTCACAACCATGCATTGTCAAAATTGATTAAAATAAAGTTATCTGGCAACTGGCGAGTCATGCTCTTCAGGACGGGAATTATGGAAATCCGTATAAATAAAGAAAAATCACATCCCTGAATATTGTAAAATTTAACAACATTTACAACTATAACAATTTAAAACAACAGCTATATTTTAAATATTTACTGTAAATATTTTAAAATATTGTAAAACTATAAATCTGAATTTTAACAGCCATAACGCCATTCTTCAGTGTTACATGATTCTTCAGAAAGATTAAAAGATTTAAGAATAATTAAAAAAAAAAAAGAAAAAAAATAATAATATATATATATATATATATATATATGTATGTATGTATGTATGTATTTAGTTATTTTTTGATGAATAGGAAGTAGAAAAAAACAGCATTTATTTGAAATGGAACTCTTTTGTAACAATTTTAAAGTCTTTCCTGTCGCTTTTTGATTCATTTAATGCGCATCTTTGCTAAAAAGTATTGATTTTTTGTATTGCCCCCAAACTTTTGAACGTTAGTGTACATACACATTAATGTTTTTTTGTACCTCTGAATAATAAACTCTTTGGCGGGGTCAAATAAGTGACCGTGAACGATCCATTCATCTACAATCTCAAGGTAAGGCCGGACCGTTTCTACCCAGAGAGAGAAAAGGAGTGCCACCTAAAAGGAAAGGGAGGAAAAATATTTTGGGATCTTAAAACTTTTTATGATAAGCAAAAAAGATGAGCGCTACATCTACTGTTTGAAACAAAAACAAAAAACAGGCACACTTACAGACTGCTCAGAGGCCTCGCCTGCGCTGTCATATTCTATGATGGCCTTGTAAAGCGTGTTGAGTAAGTGTGATGCACGTAATACGTTGGGCGTTCCTGGTGGCACTTCAGCCACTCCAGTGCAGAAAACCCTGTGCAGCATCGTGATCTGAGCCAGATGAGGACTTAACCGTTCCAGCACAGATGATAGAGTCACTGTCTCATCTATGAAGAACCATAATAGAATTAATACTATAATTATACAAAAACAACCGAATACATTTACAGACACAGAAAAAACAACCTTTGGCAATAATGTCTTTTTCTATATTATTGAGCTCTTCTTTAAAGCTGGTGAAGTATTTGTACAGAGCCCAAACGAATGCTTGGTAGGTCCGGAAGGGAGGCTCCGAGCTTTTCTTGGAGGACGAGAGGACGACGTGGAGTTAAGACCTGGAGGACAGGGCTCTACGCTGTGGCCGGTCACTTCATCAATAAACTTTTGCAGACGGGAAACAGCCTGCCCATAGGCCGCTATGTGCTCCAGTACAGAGTGAAGACAGTTCTGTGCACAAATAGGGATATATAAAAGCACCTTGAACATATGGTCAACCCTAACCTCATCAATCCTATGGTTCTATCTTACATATTACAAAAAAAAAGTTATCTTTATTTTAAGTGTTAGTGTAATTATTACTATAGTAACTATATACAAAATATGTAAAACTACACAATAAAGTCTTATTTTCTTTTATAACTTACAAAAATCTAATTAACACTAATTGAAATGATGTGTATAGTCCCCCTCTAAAAACGAGATTTATCCCAATCAATAAATACATGTAATTAATTAAAATCTGACTGGCACCTTCCCTACTATACAAGCATGGTACACTTCTAAAAAATAGTAAACTTCCAACAAACCCCAAAAACGTAGGCCTGACAGGGAATGATGAAAAACTGTCTCCACTCACATTAGTTAGATGAGTGACCACCACATCATTCCTCACAGTCACCTTGCCATCACTGTGCTGGAAAATGAAAAGTTTTTTTACACCAGAGAAGAGCCTAAGGAGAAAAAGAAAAGGTAAACATGACTTTTACTGTGAAAAAAAAAACCTTGATATGAGCAATCAGTCATCTTTGTGAAATTTTTTTATCTGGGTAAGCAAACATTCAAGTGCCAGCAACCAGTGCAACGTAAAAAAAAACTCCATTCCAGAACTGCTCATTCCCTGCAGGTTTAAACTTGCCTCCTTATTCTTATCCACAAAAGCAAATCCCACATAAGATATGTACTTTCCTTTGGTAAGAACATGTCTGTCTAGTTTTTCAGTGTAATCATAGCAATCTTAGAAATGTCATACCAAAGAGTTTCCCGAATCACTTGTGTTTCTGTAACAAAAGACTTTTCCTCAGGAAGATAAAGAGGCCCGGTGTTATACAGGTGCTGATCCCTGAAGAAAGAGAGTGAGAGTGCAACATTTTAAAAAAAAATCTATGCAAAATTACCACATGAAATCTTTACTTAATTTAAAGATTGAATAGCATTTGCTCCAAAACTCTTATTAAATCAATCAATAGAGTGCCGAAGTGATGACGTCACTTTGTAGGACAACTCTGGAGCTAGCGGCGCATGGGTTCCTAGGTTCAAAAGCTGTGCATTTTCCCACAGACTTTTGGAAAATAGCAAAAAATAAGATCTGTGTTTAACAAAGAGTTGTGACCCTTACATCTTTTGTCCAAGTTAATCCAAAATTCACACATTTTGAAGCCTATATACAGTTTTTTTAAATTACAAGCAGACACAATAATGTTTAAAAAACAAAAGCAGGTTATAACTGGTGTGTGTTCTGTCATAGATCAAAACGTGAAAATATTTAGAGGTTTTGTTCACCACAGACCTTATTTCAGGCGATTTAGCAAAAACCCATTCAAAAATCCCATAGACTTTAGAGCGAGGGAACCAGTAGTGCTAAAATGCTAACTCACTTCCGCATTTTGGCCTACAGAGTGACGTCGTAACTTCAGCACTCTATTGGGTCTAAATGAATGGGCTTGTGATTCTGAAAGCGAATAAGATTTCACAAAAATGCCTAACCAGACGTTATAAAGGTTGGAGTGCAGGTGGAGGCTGTGTGGAAAGCGGGGAGAGTTGGGAACCCAATATGAAGTGACAATATGCTGCTCCAACCAAGCCCTGGAGTCCGGCTCCCCCACTACAAAAACAAGACAGTAAAAACTAGTAGTCCTGATAACAACCTTCGTGAACTAATGGCTACTGTGAGAAAACGTACTAACACGGTCCCTTACCGGTCCAGGTGACTTGGACGGTCTTATTCTGCTCGTGGTCTTCCTGTGGCGTTCTGTCTACCTGTATACCAGAATCCTCTCTGCTCAGGGGCTGCTGGCTATCTTCTTCATCACTCTCTTCCTCAGACCAGTCCTGCCAAAAGATAAATGTATCTGTTGTGTTCTATTACTGCTAACATACCTTTAGTCAGTATAGTATACAATAGCACTTGTCCCAAACTTGGTGGGAGCACTTCAGAATCTGTCCTGAAGAATTTTTGTGTCTGTAGTACACATACCAATTTCAACAAAACAGTTCCCGGCCTGATGTGATGCTAATGAAGAGCATAGGATGCCATTATGCAAATTTGTAGATGGAAAATGTTCTCTTGGCAGACCTTTTATATTCACATATGACACACTACATGAAAAGCAGTATCCGAAAAGCATAATAGAGCACTTTAGTTTAAAACGTTCCATTTAAAATGCAAGTTAATATTGTAAATTACTATGTATTGTTATATTAGAGCATATAAATAAATTCTGAAATATATTTTCCTTAGTATTAATTTAGTGCCTTGGTTGTTTTAAGTAGAATTTCATATTTTACTTCAAATAAACAGGACAGTTTTGCATTACAAAAATATCTTTTTTTTTAAATCTACTATTTCAAAATACTATTTCAATACATAAATATTAAAAAGCTAAAGAATTTTGACTATTCATTTATAAGCACTTTTGTATTTGCAAAGCTTTCTATCAAAGTATTTTATTATTTTTCTAATAAAGCAAAAGGACAGTTTGTTCATAACTGATGATCTAAATCTCAAAATCTTTTAAATCTTTCTTTTTAGAAAATGTATAAATATCAATAAGCTGAAAAATATTGACAAATCATTTATAAGCCATATTGCCCAGCCTTAGTACATGATACAAGACAAAAACTGATCTAACAATCTAATAGAGAGTTCACTCACTGGAGTGTCTGGAAAGGGCCCAGTATCAATTTCTTCTCCTTCCATGAGGTACTTTGCCCAATCAAACTTGTCTTCTTTCTCTGTAGATATAACATATTAATTTGTAGCGATTTTAGGCATAGCATTGTCCAACAGTATGCATGTATTTAAAGTGTAACTAAACCCCTGGTCAAAGCCTGACTCCACCCACTGGCAAAATTTGAAAAATGCTAAAAAAGTGGGCAGACCCCAGCGGAGACAGAGGGGACGAGCCAAGGGCGGGGCTGAGCGGGGAGCGTGCACATGAGACCCGCAGTGACGGATTAATTGACAGCTTTAGTGGTGGGAAGTTCGGATCATTTTACTGACTCGGATCTTTGAGTCTCGTTCAGCAAAATGAACTAATCTTTTATCGAATCATTTCTGTTCATTTCATCATTATATAATTAAAATGTCATGTTAAATATTCCAAAACATCTAGTAGGCTACTTACGAAAATCTTGATTACATTTACCGGGTGGTCGAGTGTGTCTTGGTGTAACTTCCTTCCGGAATTGACGCGGATCACTCGCGGCTCAGCGGAAAATATGTGCTGCGTCCGAAATCTCCCATTACTCACTATATAGTGGACTATATAGTGAGCTCGCCATTTTGTAGTGCTGTCCGAATGTATAGTGACGATTATTATACCCTATATAGTCCACTCAATGTATCCCAGAATGCATTTTGAAAAGTAGTGAACAACCGATGGTCACTGAACCTAAGCCCTACATACCATCATGCATTGCGCTGATCGTAAAAATAAGTTATAATCATGTGTGGAGTAGCGCATTATAACAAAAACGGCCAGAAATCACTTTTAGTTTTTAAATTTTGGAGAAATAAGCTCAATATAATGTAATTTATTTATTTTTAAAAATCTATTTAGCCCAGAGCCGGCTCGGCACCAGCTGACAGATGATGTAATCAACGGCGCGAGAGACGATCGAGTAGTGTCCGAAAGTGGCTTCTGTTATGCTGGTGAGCTCACTATATAGTGCTCTGCTCTCTAACCCCGACATAGGGGTTAGGGAGTAGTGCTTTGAGTGGAGATTTCGGACGCAGCAATAGACTAGACGCCGAAACTGGCACTTCACGGCGCGGGCCGGCTGCGCCTCGCCCGGGTCTCCGCGTCTGGTGTGAACGACACCATAGGTTAACATGGGCGCCGAAGGAAGCGGCCGTGCGGTATAGCACAGCAGTACTGGAAAGAATAAAGATTAGTTCATCTCTCGAGTCTCGAGTTCGGCCGGGTCCGAGTCTTTCGTTCTTCCTGTCAGTCCCATATAGTCTATGCTGTCAGCACCGGAAAGAGAAATGATTAGTCCATCTTTCGAGTTCGGGTTCTCATGATGCTATCCTGATCGTTTTAAATACTCATAAATCCAACTCCTGACTCGCTAGAGTAGTTTTGACGGAACCAGATGCTTTTATACCAGGGGCTGCCAAGGGCGTGGTGAGCTCGCAGCAAGGGCGTGACAGAGTAGTGTCAGAGAGTTCGCTGACGTCAGAGAGTACCCCTGCTGCAGGAGCTTTCCGTTTAACCTGAAGAGGGCAGCACTCAGACGTTTTTACACCATATATTTGAAAATTAAAAGACTTTATTGCCAATTGTCAAAAAATGTACTCGAATCAATGAACAGCATTTATGAAGCTCCATTCTTACAGATCATTAACTAAAAAAAGTTGGTTAAGTGTTTAGTTACTCTTTAAATAAAAACATCAAACCTGTTTCTTTCAGTCTGGGTCTTTCACAGTAGTTTGTGTTGGATGGAGAGTCAGACAGATGGAGTAATAAAGCCAGCATACTGTAATGGGCATCAGTCTGAAAACAGTAATAGAGATATTCAGCATATGTAGTGTTCCATGTATTCTCTGGATGATGTCAGTGTTATCCCACCTTGGTTCCCTCGGTATTAGGAAGAGGAGAACTGAGAAATTCTTCAGTTAGCCGTAACCAGCTCTCTGCTTTGCTTAGGTCAGAATGAACCATGAGCTTCTCATGAATCCTGGAAGGAAAAAGAAATGTCAATAACTAATTTTTAATAATCAAAATATCAGCATAACAAAAAAATAAAGTACACAGAATTGTACAAAGCTTCAGACTTCCTACCCATTAATGGATCGCTGCACATTATGTCTGTTGACATCAAGAAAACGGTGAAACCTATCAAGGGACAAAACACTGATGAGAGCTTCTGATTGATTTTATGCACCAAAATGAAATGTTGAATGAAAGTTTTTCCTTTTTATTCAATTATTTAGTTTTTTATTAGTGTTTACTTTTCACAAATACATGCAATCCATTACAGTAATAAAATGAAAGAATACACGCGCCACATACTTGAAATTGGACCAAGTAAACTTCAGAGCCATTTGGAAGTTTTGATCTTCCTCATCCTGAATGGCAGTATAATGTGAGATGAGTCTCCGGGTCTCCAACTCCAGCTCCTTCTCAAACCTGCTCCAGTGAGCCATTATGAAGATTCAAGGATCAACTGAAACACCAGATACACACACACACACACAAAGAGAGATCAGAGACTCAAACCTGCTCCAGTGAGCCACTATGATGATTCAAGGATCAACTAAAACACCAGAAACACACACACAAATGAGATCAGAGTCAAATAGACAGACAGACAGACAGACAGACAGACAGACAGACAGACAGACAGACAGACAGACAGACAGACAGACAGACAGACAGACAGACAGACAGACAGACAGACAGACAGACAGACAGACAGACAGACAGACAGACAGACAGACAGACAGACAGACAGACAGACAGACAGACAGACAGACAGACAGACAGACAGACAGACAGACAGACAGACAGACAGACAGACAGACAGACAGACAGATAGATAGATAGATAGATAGATAGATAGATAGATAGATAGATAGATGGATAGATAGATGGATAGATAGATAGATGGATAGATGATAGATAGATAGACCACACACCTGATTTTTTGTTATGATGCTGACAGGGGCGAGCCGTTAACAACAGCTGCGGCTAGCAAAACATGAAACCCATGACAAGGGTGCTACCTAAGTGTCACAGATACACCGAAAATGTGCCTTCTATCTCCCGAATATAGTCCGTTAGCGAAAGTCTGAACCGAGGGCTGCCTTTAAATCTATTTATCTCATTATCATACGACATGTATTATGATTTCGCCTGTTGCCGCCTCCATGACTTCAGACGCTTCTTCTGTGGTGTCGTGTGGACAGTAACGTTGAGGGGAGCTTTACTGCCACCTATCAGCCAGGACAGAACATGACGAGACACAACAAATCAACAGCCAGACAAAAACATCGAAAGTGCAGAAAAAAAATCCATTCAGTACACAACAAATATGTTGTGCACTTGTTGCGTACTTTTCCATCATATAGTATTGTATTATTTTGTAAAAGTTCTGAAGATATTAAGTGAAGGACAGTGTCTCACAGATTGTGAACAAAAAAAGTCTCGAACTGTATCATCAGATATCGAGCTCACTGCATCTAAACTGCTACCTTTCCGACCGCTGGCCCAAACAATGGTTCTGTGTGTTAACTTACCTTTTACATAATTTACGATTGTTCTCAATATTGTGAATAAATGGCAAATTTATATAGTATAGTGATATTCGTTTATTGAATTACTTTTCGTATTGGTCCATTAATATTAAATACGAATAAAATGTGCACGTATTTTGGTAGGTAGTCGAAGCTGGTGTAATTTTTCCACTCGCTTTGTGAGTGACGTCTTGACTATCCAATAACAATCTTCTTATGCGCAACTCCCACTAGCCAATCCTGGCGCAGGGGGCGGGACTTGACACATTACGGGCATTCTCTGATGCGGGTGAGAAAAAAGATCCCACCCTCTAAACTTTACTGTTACTGCTGTAATCCAACAGTATTCATACAGGTAGTAGACGAGCAGTCCATCGAGATCCGCACGTCACTCTCTCCGCTGGGGCCATGAAGAGAAGGCTTCAGAAAAAATACATCATCTTGATTCTAGGATACTCCGTGGCGCTGATTTTAATTCCCTACGTGTTAGATTACCGGAGCAAATCGTCCCACATTAAAGATGGATATCAGCAACAAAAGTGTCCCGATCTGGACAGCACCCTCGCTCTGTGGAGTAGCACCAGGGCGGGCAACTCAACGGAGGTGGAGGACTATGGCAACAGGAGTCAGTCCAGAACACACATCTACCTCCACGCAACCTGGAGGACAGGTTCCTCGTTTTTAGGGGAATTATTTAATCAGCACCCTGATGTGTTTTATTTATACGAGCCCATGTGGAACATGTGGCAAGCACTTTATCCAGGAGATGCGGGCAGCTTACAAGGAGCAGTGAGAGACATGATGAACTCTCTGTTTAGATGCGATTTCTCAGTGTTAAAACTCTACGCAGGCTCGTCCAACGTGAGCACCTCGTTTATTTTCGGCTGGAAAACAAACAAGGTCATTTGCTCCGAGCCTCTCTGCAAAGCGTATAAAAAACACGAAATTGGGTTAATTCAAGGAGACGTGTGTAGCAAATGCCAGCCGAGAGACCTCAAAGAGCTGGAGAAAGAGTGCAAAAAGTACCCCGTGATGGTCATCAAAGACGTGCGGGTTTTAGATCTCGCGGTTTTGGTTCCTCTTATGCGAGATCCCGCCATCAACCTCCAGATAGTCCAGTTGTTTCGCGACCCCAGGGCTGTGCACAATTCTCGGATGAAGTCCAAACTGGCTCTGGTGAAGGAGAGCATACAGGTGTTGAGGAGCAAGAAGCAGAGCGACAAATACAAGCGCCTTCTGGTGCCTAGCAACAGGGTCCATCGAGCCGAGAACTATGTCTCCAGCGCAATGGAGTTAATATGCGACAACTGGCTCAACGACATGTTGCTCGTTATGAACGCTCCGCAGTGGGTAAGGAGAAACTACATACAGCTGAAATACGAAGACCTGGTGCTCAGACCTGTGGACGAGCTCCAGAGGCTCTATCGTTTCGCCAACCTCACCCTTTCTCCAGCCATGGAGAAGTTCGTGGTCAACATGACCCACGGACAGGGTTATTCTTCAGATAAACCCTTCCTCATATCTTCCAGAGATGCCAAAGAGGCAATTTACGCCTGGAGGGAAAGGCTGAATGTGGAGCAGGTGAACCAGGTCGAAGCCTACTGCAGTGAGGTCATGAGACACCTGGGTTATCAGAAGAGGAACATGGACAAGACCTAAAACCAAAGAAACATGAGTGTATGGTACGTACATGTCTAAATGTCAACAATGCAACATGATGTCAACCATTGGTTTGGCCCCAGATCTTGGTGAACTGACAGCATTATTTGGGCACTATGAAGAAACCTCAACACAAATGTAAGTGATATCAGGTCATACTTTGCATTAGTGTGCATTTTGCAGTATTGTTACAGATACAGAGTGAAAAGGAAAACAAGTTTTTTTGGTCAGACACATGCATGGATTTCAATGGTAACACTTTACAATATGGTTCATTAGTTAACAATTTATTAACTAACAAGTAATAACCTTGAGCAATACATTTGTTACTGTATTTGTTAATGTTAGTTAATAAAAAATAAAGTTATTCATTGTTTGTTCATGTTAGTTCACAATGCATTAACTAATGTTAACAAGATTTTAATAAAGTATTAGTAAATGTTGAAATTAATAAAGAAAGAAAGATTAATAAATGCTGTATATGGTAAGTGAAGTTTATTATTAGTTCATGCTAACTAATGTAATTAACTAATAATGAACCTTATTGTAAAGTGTTACTAGAGTTTTTATTCATCCAAGCATCCTAAAAAAATTCATCTCGTTTTTAACATTAATAATAATAATAGGATGTTTCTTGAGCACCGAATCATTTCTGAAAGATCATGTGACACTAAAGACTGAAGTAATGATGCTGAAAATTCAGCTTTGCCATCATATGAATACAGTACATTTTCATACACATTAAAATGATTTATATTATATTTTTTATTAAATAAATAAACCCTTGGTTAGCATAAGAGACATTTAACATTTACCATGGTATCCTTGGAATGTCATATAAATTCTATCATATATATACATTATACACGCACTTAAATGATTATTAGGAACACCATACTAATACTGTAATAGTGTGTTTGACCCTTTCGCCTTCAGAACTGCCTTAATTCTACGTGGCATTGATGCAACAAGGTGCTGAAAGCATTCTTTAGAAATGTTGGCCCATATTGATAGGGTACCATCTTGCAGTTGATGGAGATTTGTGGGATGCACATCCAGGGCACAAAGCTCCTGTTCCACCACATCCCGAAAATGCTCTATTGAGTTGAGATCTGGTCATTGTGTGGGCGTCATTTTCAGTACAGTGAACTCATTGCCATGTTCAAGAAATCAATTTGAAATGATTCGAGCTTTGTGACATGGTGCATTATCCTGCTGGAAGTAGCCATCAGAGGATGGGTTCATGGTGGCCATAAAGGGATGGACATGGTCAGAAACAATACTCAGGTAGGCCGTGGCATTTAAACGATGCCCAATTGGCACTAAGGGGCCTAAAGTGTGCCAAGAAAACATCCCTCACACACCCTTCTCCACCACCACCACCAGCCTGCACAGTGGTAACAAGGCGTGATGGATCCATGTTCTCATTCTGTTTACACCAAATTCTGACTCTACCATCTGAATGTCTCAACAGACATCGAGTACTCATAAGACCAGGCAACATTTTTACAGTGTTCAACTGTCCAATTTTGGTGAGCTCTTTGCAAATTGAGAAATTGAAAAAGTGTTCCTAATAATCCTTTAGGTGAGTGTATATACCATACTATTTACATCTGATACCATCACTGATTTCGGGCATAGTATTATAGTAATACCTCTATATTCTAATAATATTTTTAATAATATTTTTCTTTGGACCTACACCATGATACAATCATGGTATACAGTATTAACATGTCATCTCTATGCACTTCCATAGTATATTTTTGTAAGGGAAATGCCCTTTATTTTATATTATTACTATTGTAATTGAATTATATTTTCATGTAATAGCCTATGTGAAATAAGGTCACTGAATGCTATTTTACTTACTCTATATCAGGTCAAACAGATAAGAGCAAAATCCAATATGTGGCATTGATAAGAAAGGGCGTTTTCAACTGTTTTCAGATGAGCAAATTTAGAGTTTAAATTTGTCAAAATGGGTTGGTTTACATGAATCTAGCACAACTATACATTAATGCTTCCATCTGTTACATGAGAAGTGTGTCCCAGAATTGATTATGCAACACTATAACAGTGTAGTTGTAATATACATTGATTTTTTATTGGCAGTGGGCTGTTATGCAGTATATCTGAATGCCATGCACACAAACTGAGTGACCAATAGCCTTACAACCAGTGTTGAAGCACACTTTCTGGTGTCAGTTATGATCTAGCTTATACAATGAGTTCTGTCCTTTAGAGGACTTTAGGATATGCATTTTATCATGGCTTAGCGAACCCTTGAGGAGATGAAACATGATGTTTTATAAAGTTATAGATTTGAATTTAATTATTGTTTATTGTTAATTGTTTGTTTATAATATATTAACTTATAATAATGTTGAACATGCATGTTAACCAAAATAAACAATGTAAAAGTATTGTTCATTGTTATTTTATGTTAGCTAGCCTGCACCTTCACAAACTAATGCTAACAAAAGGTTAGCATTAGTTAGCTAAAGTTAGAGTTGCAATTAGGCTAATCATTAAATGATCACGGTCTTTACTCTCTACACCCCATGGTCTTATTCCTAAACGACAATCATTTGGCCGTGTGTATTAAAACTTTAACACGTAGCATATGATCACAGCGAACATTCAAATTTGTTTTGCCACTGATTCAGAGAGAGCAGTTGTTATGTATAATAGGTTTGAAACAGCTTCACAAATAACTTTTCAACCACACTGTATTATTATTTCTGTGCTCCAATAATTTAAATGAAAGAAATATTGGGATAGTAGTTAATAGTTTGGAATGGATATAAACACAGATGTCGGTGGTAGGTAGCTATCAAAATTATGGAAGTGTATTGCATTCACTTGAGGAAACAAAATCGACTTGTTTTTCTAGTTTTTCCAAAATCGACTCTGTTTTTCTGATTTAATCTGAGAAGTTAATTATCTCAGAATTAAGGCCCCGTCCACACTACTGCGTTTTCGTTTAAAAACGGAGACCTTTTGCTACGTTTGCACCTCCCGTCCAGCCTAAAACGGAAAAAACGAAGACTTAAAACGGAGAAGTTTTAGAAAAACTGCTGCAGCTCCATTTTCCGTTTTGAATCTCCGTAGGGCGTTTAGTGTAGACGAGACAAAACGGAGGAGTTTAGAAAACGATGACGCAGAGGCTCACGTTCGGCTCTATGATTGGGTGTCATCAGTCATGACGTGTCCTTCCCTGATTCGTCAGCCACTACACCATTACTCGCATGCCTAAGTGTTGGTGAATGGTCATGTGATCTGCGTTTTTTTTGTCGTTTTAATGTGGACGGAGATCAATTCTAATATGCAGACAAATCGCTGGTGTGGACGGAGATAGTATTTATTTTAATTCTCCGTTTTTAAATGATAAACGCAGTAGTGTGGACGGAGCCTAAGATATATATTTCTTGAAAAAAATTCACTCTGTTTTTATGAATAAATGAGTTACTCCTAAATTTTGAGATAATCAAGTCATTAATTCAGAAAACAGAGCAAAAACGTTTTTTGTTTTCTCATAAGCTCTGAGATAATTATCTCGTTAATTCAGAAAAATAGTGAATACAATACATTTTCCATACAAAATAGAGTAAATCACCATTTGAAAGGAACAAAGGTCTGGCAGGCAATTTCGGATAGGCTAGCAATAGCAAAGCTAGATCCCACCCTCCCTTCAGAGCGTCTCCAAAGCTACGCATCCTTCAAAACACATGAATGCGCACAGCCAGAGCAAAGTCTGCGAAGCGTCTGATAGCTGCCGTCAAATTACTTCATGTCTCCAATAACATAATAATAATAAACTTAAGCTACTTGCAAAGCTCTTACTTGTAGCACTTGACTGCTGCAAATTAATTTTGCTGTTGATATTGTTGACATAGAAACACATAAATCCAAGTCTAAGGACGTGAACAGCTCAGAGTAGAGTTAAACGTCATGGCATGGCGTGACGCTACAAAAGCTTGTTGTTTTGGTTCAGGAGGAACTGTTAAAGACGCGTAGATGTTTGTTTGCGCCACTATGTGACTGCCTGTCTACAACTCTGCATAGCTGTACGGGACGCGCTGATGACGTGTGATGTATACATACGTTAACAGACAGCTAGGACTTCATATCACTGCATTCGGACTGATTACTCTGCGTTCAGGAACAATTACCAAGATCAGAGCCCTGTCCCCAGACAGCACGCCAAATACGTTTACTCGTGAAATTAAGCATTAATGATCATGAACATTAAAAGAGACAAACGAAGAGCCAAGTTTAAACGAGGTCATTGATCCAGTCTGGAACCGACAGCACATGGAGCCAATGGAGTCATACAATTAATTATGTCCTTTTGAACTCTGCAATGTCCTGGGGTATAATAATTGTATAAGTTCCAAACAGGCCTGGATCAGCAAAATCAGCCAATAAAATGGGAAAAAATTTTGTAAGTGGAGTCACAACAAATTTACCACAGATATCTTCTCAGCACTGTGACCGGTAAAAATATCTGATAGCGGTACGTGACAAATCAATTAGCCATCATGCTTGAGTCTAATTTCATGGCAAGGCATTTAAACGGTGCTGAATAACAGAGCGATGGATCATGATACAGGCTGCTTTGTTATCGCTATTAGAGGCATGTGATGGCAGCTGGTGTGACCTAACAGACTGCCCACACGTGGTTGGAACGGCCTGAAATATAGGGACTGCTTTGTGCTGGTTAGCCCCACCAGCTCAATCTGTGACTTAGACATGTTGGCACCAGACATACATCACTGACCAGGACTGACCTGTCTCTTGGTATCAGAGGTCATTACAGGCTTATTTTCAAAAATGATATATTTTTAAAATGTTTTTGATTGCTTTTGGTTTAACTTTACTGTTAATGCCCATGCATTTCATCTAGGCCAGGGGTTTTCAAATTGGGTGAATGTGAGCCTCCCCTTAGAGTAGGTAAGAACAGCCGAGCCCCCCTTCCCCCTCCCTTCCCCAAAACTTGACCCAAATTTAAAAATTGAGATTTTGGTATTAATGGAAAGAGGACACCATAAGCTTTCAAATAATATTTTAGTCAAAGTCATACCTTGAATGGTTGTAAAGAATTGAATTCTGGTCGTCTGCCCTCGTTTCCAATTGAAAACCTGAGAAAATAGCCTTTAAAGTTTTTTTTTTGATATCTTTCAAAATCCATTGCATTTTAAGGGATAAACTATTTATTTTATAGCTTAATTTGACCAAATAAATTAATATAATGCGATTTAACCAGGCTGAAGCTCAAATTATTTTAAGTTTTTTGGAATCAATTAATTAAACCTTGATTAATTTACCTTTTACCTTTCAATTAATTTACCTTTTTAATTAAAAAGGCACTTTTACAAAAATGTTCTAAAATCAGAAAGATTTAACAGAGGTGCCAGAGAGAAATTCACTTTTCATATGGATTATTAGCCCACATAAGCAGAGAGCAGTCTGTTTCCTTTCGTTTTGAATGGTTCTGTTTAAAAGTAGTCATTTCAATGTATATATTTCTCTGGTCTGTGAGGCAAGTGGGATACCTTATACGCTGACTTTCGGTTCATGAGACGAGCTTTAATTCACGTGCCGCCGCCGCGTCGTGATTAGGCCTAGCCATTGTCTGCAATATTTATTTCTTATTATTAAATCCTGATAATTGGTTGATGAAACATTGATTTGAATAAAGATAAAATAATTTCAAAACGAAATTCACTTTAAAGAAAGGCTTTGTGCTTTCTGTTTAGGCTCTGTAAAAGTTTTAGTGCTGCTTCCAGAGAACGGTCACTCCTGCGTTTTTTCCTCATAAATGCAAACACGGAAAATAAAATAAAATGAAGATTTTATGTTCTGGGGAGAGTCAACCCTTCTTCATCCGGTGGGTAGGATTACTTTTGGTTTGTGCAGTGTAGCTAATTCACATTTATTAGAATATTTTATTATCTGGGAATTATGGATCTCCTCCATAACGCTGAAATTGCCGAATTCGGCTGAATGTTTTGACGAATTACGCCACAGCACTTATATGATTGCACTGATTGGCTATAGCTGGGAGCAGACAGTGTCAATCAATGTATTGGAGATTGAGAAAACGGCAACCGTGACCATTATACTTTTAAACAGAATCATTCAAAACGAAAGAAAACAGACTGCTCTCTGCTTATGTGGGCTAATCCGTATCAGCAGATGTAAAGAAAACAAAGTTGCTTGTCAGATTTTCCTAACAAGCTACCAAGCTTATTTTTTTTAATAAAAACGCAACCCGCAACCCGTCCTGTTTTAACGGGACATTTAAAAAATAAGTCGCGTATTATAAACTGACTGGCGCCTCCCCTGTCACTCTTTGGCGCCCCAGGGAGGCGCGCCTCACCTATTGAAAACCGCGCCTATATAAAAGAAACCATACAAAAAATATACAAAATAATTTTATAATTAAAGGGTTAGTTCGCCCAAAAATGTAAATTCTGTCATTAACTACTCACCCTCATGTCGTTCCAAACATTCAACCTAAGACTTTCGTTTTGTCTTCGGAACACAAATTTTAATGTATTTATAAATATATTACTACTTATAATAATTCAAGGTTCCCTTCTGGGAAACCTGGAGAATGACTACTTTCCATTCCTGGTAAACATGGACAATTAGATTAAATGAAAAATGTATTTAAACAATGTTCTAGTATTTGCCTTTAGTTCATCACTCCCTAAACAATTTGTTTAGTTGCGGAGAGTGTTGTGTTTCAGGGATGCTGAATTTCGACGCACAAGAGAATCATTTTGAATAATGACGTTCATTCTTGTGTTGGCCCCTGCAACCTTAAGCTAATTCTATTTACTGCTCAGATGTTTGCAGTGAATGTCAGCTGGTAAGCAGCTATCTAACCTTGTTTACGAATTCTGGCTTACTAATAAGTCAGAATCCGCTCAAATCACCAGAGTTTTGTTCAGTGCACCAGAATTCTGCACATTCATGAATTTTTAAATATGAAAACGAGATTCATTGAACAGTGTAGTTGGCATCATTGATTATATAATGGGAGTTTTCACAAGAGTGCAGAACTCGACAGTGGCAGATTCAGTGACTATAAAGGAAGTGCTCTTTGTTTGCGATCATTTCGCAATTTCAACGTTTTATTTTTTCATGCTGTAAAGTACACTGCAACATTTTGGGAGTTACAACCATACTTAAATATGACTGAATATAAAATTGAGTTGATTGGCACAGTGATAAACAAAGCAACAGATGGGTCAATAAAGTCTAATATGTCAAAATTAATCTGCATTAAGTGTAAATGACAGACTAATAGTCCTGCCATTTGTTCTTTTACACGTATTGCCTTTTCTTTTTAAAATTAAAAAGTATTTTGAAGCGACATGCTAATGTTTTAATTTATTATTTAGAATTATTTAATTAATTATTTATTATTAGAATTATTATTAGCAATTAATAATGTACTGGCTTTATTTAATATTTGTATTTTTAAATATTTAAACAAAGTATTTGTATTTATTTTTTGCTATGGTATTTGAATTGAAACTGAGAACGAGTTGTCATAATGTATAATTAAGAGCTCATATATATAAAAAAAATGATTTTATTAAGTTATGGCCATAAACTGCACATATTTTAAAGACTTCCTGTATGGTTATGGAGAGTGATGTTACTTTAGGGCTTGATCCTTGTCTTTTATTTAGTGAAATTGAAAAATGTTCTGGAAAATGGTCGCTGAAAAAGAGTGGGATCGCTGATAAAGATCTGCATGTCTTGGAAGGAGGTTAATAAAAACACCAAAGGAAACAACAACAAAAATGTATATTAATTAGTGCTGTCAAATCAATTAATCGCATCCAAAATAAAAGTTTGTGTTTACATAATATATGTGGGTGGACAGTGTATAATTATTTTGTATACTACATATAAATAAACACACATGCATGTATATTTAAGAAAAAATATTATTTATATATAAAATATATTTACATATCATATAAATTATATATAAATCTATATACCATACATGAAAATATTTCTTAAATATATACTAGCATGTGTATTTATATATATATAATAATTATACACAGTTCACCCATATATATTATGTAAACACAAACTTTTATTTTGGATGGGATTAATCGCAATTAATCGTTTGACAGCCCTAATATTAATAACATCTTATTCTATTAGTAATTTCTAGTAAATTTTCATTTCCAGTGAGAATAGGCCTATAGGAACACACTGTTTTGAATTTAAACTGCCACACTGAATATCTGTGACAAATTCTAGCAGTGCCAGAAATTACGCATTGTACTTTCACGACTTAAACTTTGTTGACATTCCACACAGAATCAGTGTTTTTAGTAAATGTCCCAATATCCCCTATCCATGATAACACAGCTAAAGGTACTATGTTTCTCTCTGTTTCTTGCTGTAGAAGCCTGATGTGCTGTAAGAACAGGAGGACAGAAGGGGAAAAGCCAGAATGAAGCTACACCAGCAAGAACTGACGGAGCTGAGGAAGAAACACCCCGAGATCTCCTTCGCAGTTCCGTCGTGGGGCACAGAGCATGCGACAGAAGAGTTTGATGAGAGACACTTACAAACCCACCGAATCTCAAATGATACTGACAAGAATCGTGTAGGAAAAAGACTAACAATAACAGTGGGGAAACCCGTTCAAAATGAAACGGCTATCAAAGGCTCAGTCCCGGTTGTGTCCTGACAGCCAGATTTCATCCGCAATAATCCCTGCCCAATCCCCAGCAGCCCATAATCAGCCACACGAGACAGGCGCTTGGGTCACTGCACATGCACTAGGCCTGGAGACAGATATCCCGCAGAGTGTTCTCAGTTCATTGGGTGGATTTCATAATGAAAACATTCCTACATTCATCAACCACGTATGAAAGGGGATTATGAATAATGGACACTCCAATATCCGTGGTACCACCCAAAGAAAACTGAAGCACAAAGAACAATTTAATGAGCTGAAGAGATAGAAAACAGGATGTAGAAAGAGTTCCCAAAGGAAAAAGACTTCTCTACAACAACTTCCAAGCAACAAGCATTCCACCTGGTGTGAAATTTCCCAGCTCTCCCGGGACATCACCAGTGTTATATTTGTATGAAGTCTGCACCGGGCTGTTAGACTGTGTTTAAAGAGGATAGGATTGCAATTTGAATAGTGGCGGAACATCTAATCAAAAACTAAAACACACACTCATGCTTTGAGGATACAGGTATTATTGTGCTCTAATAGAAATACTTTTACAGGTCAAAAACGTTGACGGTGTTATCATTTTGTCACCTTTCAAACAACATTTACTCTAAAGCATCATGAATAAATGAACAAATCTCTTATTTATTAATAAAACTTGTACATACATTTTGTAGCAAACACTAGTTTTCCTTGTTTTATTATTATATAATGACAAAATAAATCAAATACCTTATTTAGGTCTTGCTACTGAAGCCCACTTTAATATTTTTGGCTATTTTCATACATGTACAATTGTTAAACTACAATGTATAACACAGTTTTGTTGCATTATTTGACAGGCTGAGAGCATCTTTATGTATAATAATAATAATAATAATAATAATACGTGCTAGAAAAGAAATGTATATGGGGGGGTTGCAATTTGGTGTTTCATACATCACAGACATAAAAATGGCAGCTTATGTATTTTGTTGTTGTTTGTTTATATGGCATATATTGACATGCAAAACAGCAAGTAAAGGATGAATGTACTTGGAGGGCGTTAACATAGAAGGTACATACAAGTCCACCAATAATACGGTGCAGGAAAAAGCTACCAGACATGTTGGGAGAGTCATTCAGAAGAGGAGTGATTTCATAACCCACGTGTTGCAGGATTACACGTGAATTCAGTCTTTTGCTACAGCTGGATTTAAGGTTCTCCACCTCAAACTGTGATTGCCATGAAGCCCATGAGGCTCATTTTCCAGCCGAAACTCCACTGAACTAGTGCAAATCTCCTTAATTCACATTTAGGCTCGGGTCAGGTGTCAAGTTAGATTCTGTTGCCTGGTGATGCGTTTCCTCACACGGCCCTGGGCTCAAGTGCAGACAATTGAGGCAGCTGTAAAGTTTACTTCATGAAAAGAGTGCACGGTCAGTTAGTTGATTATGTCGTTGAATATAAATTGGAATGAATGATAACATTCGAACATCTGAAAGTTAGTTATTAACTAAACGCTTAGACTTTAGACTTCCATTCATCAACAAGAATTCATGTCTAGACACGGAGGACTGAATAAATGCACGTTGGCGGTTGATGGCGAAGGAGTCATCCGTTTACTGTGTGAACAGACATACAGCTGAATCAATCTCATGCCGAACATTCCAGATTCCACCAAGTGCCATTTAGCAGCAACTAACACATAATGGAAAGACCCACCTACAAGTACATTCTAACGCAAACCGCAAAATGAACCCCACACAAGTGAACTCTGATACCTGATAAGAAAGTCTCCTTCATTACATCATCCTTTATCACATAAATTCTGGCGTGTATGCAAGTGGTTAATAATCTGAATATAATATAGCAATACATGCAAGGACTGCAGCTCAGCTGCAGCTAAAGTGCATGGCTCATACACTCTGGTTGCACCCAGCTGTTTAAAAAAAACTCCCAAGTCTGTGCAGAACAACATTCATATTAACAACGACCAGCACGTCAACCTGGCATTCATACAACCAAGATATTGAAGGAAATGTAAGATTCAACCGACTATGAGATGAATATTACACGATTCCCATACGCAGTCATGAGATAAACATGCACTCATGTCAAACAATGTTGCTTTTATGTTCGAAAGCTTTCACGAACACTACTGCCATTTATGGCCTGGAGTATTTACAAACTCATTCATTTTCCTGATGGTAGAGGTGAGCATTTAAATGCAAAAGATTATCGTCTAATGTAATACTGGCTGTTTATATGTAAAAACTGACTTCCCTTCAAGAAAAATTGGCTCAGTCATATCATTATGTCAATCTGATTTCAAGTTTGTGGCAGCATTGCTAACAGAAAACAAAGAATTAATGACTTAAAATGTTAATATGTGGCGGGCAGTGATCGTATGAAAGTGAAAGTTAAGGGCAGCAGAGACCGTTCGAAATCAGTCCGTTATCATATAAAACAGCAATAAGAACATTTAGTATCCAAAGCCATTTGAAATGCATTCTTTTTCTTCTACAAGTCACATTCTCATGATGAGACACTGAATCGAAGTGTGTCATATCTTCAATTAACGCGCCTCCATTCAGGTAAATAATCCCGGAGCTCAAACCCCTTCTGCTCTCCATCTTTCCGTTTCCTTGATTCTTCAGACCCGCTGCGTGACATATTTTGGAGGGGTCATGAATGTTCAGATGGAGTTATGTGCAAAGAAAAGTTAAGTTATGAAGCACAGGGAGGCGTGGTTTAATGTTTGGGGGCGGGTCCAAGCGTGGTCCTCGATGGGGAAAACTAAACGTGTGCCACGGCTCAAGAGCTCATGTTCACGCGTGTCCAGTTCTCTTTCCAGAGCGTCTTCGATGTGCTATCGCTGCGTTTGCGCTCACGCCCCAGCCTCCCGGCCCCCATCTTTCGGGGCCAGAGGATGACGAAGCTCCGTTGGCCGTGATGGCCGTGTCACCGTAGGTCAGCGTCAGGTCTCCTTCGTTCAGGATGAGGTCTGAGTCACTGTTGGCAGCGGGCCGTGGTTCTGAGGAGCACAGTGACAAGTCGGACATGAAGGGAGGAGGACGGGATGTTTGAAGTCCACACACACTCGCACACACTACTCAAGCACAACACAAAGGTTCATGAGGGACACTGTGGAGTCACAAGACAGGATAAAAGAGAAATACACTTAGACGTCCTTAAGAGAAAAAAAATTCACATACTTACCTGTGTTTAATGCAGCCTTCAAGTTCAGTTGGAAATACCATTAATTTATATTATGTATACCAATGACTCAATGAAGTCATTTAGAAGTAGTAAATATAATATCGCTACAGCACTACTGAATGCTTGATTCTGACACGGTTAATGCTTAACGGCATAAGGTAAGCAACGCAACCACAATACCGGAATAAAACATTAGAAAGATGTCCAGAATTTTTTTTATTATTATTATTATGCGAGATAAAAAAAAATTATTGACGAAGAAATTAAAAGGATTTTTTTAAGTCACAGTTGGCTTACTGAAAATTAATTCATTATTTATACAGACTGTATCTCATGAAATAGCGTTTGTATGATACTACAATTCGTATTTCCATTTTTGGTGTGCGATCAACACGCATAATCGTTTTTCAGCGTGTTTATGAACGCCGTTGACTTAACGTTATTACTGTATATATAAAATATATGACCTACCTAAAACCTACCCAGTCACTTGGGGTTAATAGCATTTATGAGTCTTCCTCACCATCCTAGTAAAAAAAAAAAATCGCTCCCCAGATGTAGATACTACATTTTGCTTCGTTTTCGCTTAGATATTTGACGGCATGTACATACACACGAATCACTCTGTACATTAATGCCGTAGACATACACGGATAGTGTATGTATATATATTTTTTTGTTCATTTGAACACGTGCCATCGCAACAATAAACTTCCCAGATGGACTTGAAGGCAGCATAAGCAAAGATAGCAAATCACCAAATTTATACAACATTGTTCACATTATGCATATGTAACAAACCATCTCCCATAGTTTAAAGTCTTGCCATGCACAGATCACTGGGTTTAAATGGTACTTCATTGAGTCACTGGGTTCTACTGAAGGGGGTTGTTACTGAAGCACAATCATACCAGGGGATTACACTACGTGCCAACAGATCACACAAACTAAACTCTGTTACTGCAACAGTTAGCTTCACATATAGCTGCTGTTTAAATCCTTTGAAAAGGATCTGAATAATGCCTGTTCCATGTTAATGGTTTGGGGTGGTGTCATTTAGTCAATGAAGATAACCTGTTTAAAGGATTAAGTTCACCTCAAAATGAAACTTGCCTTATAATTTACTCACCCAACTCATCCGTACACTCATCTGTAATGACGTAATCCCTGGCTGCACGGCAGACCAGCACAAGACAAACAATAACCTATGGCTAAGACACTAAGTTATGCAATTCAGTTATGCAGCAGACCACAACACCAACTAAACGTGGATAAATTAAACAAGGATGTCTACATCTATTCTAAGTTAAGTCAACAGCGTATTCGAACGTTATCTTTAAAGTCTCGAATTCACGTTAGGCTAACGTTAGACTAACATTAGAAACGTTAATGTTAGCTTCTAGCTGGTTACTGCGTAATGTTAGCTGCGTTGTACATCATGGCGCTTTGCTTCATTAACGTATCTGTAAATAACCGAGATAACAAATGTTAACAATGTTGTGCTCAATGATTCATGTAAATACAGGTTCATGTAAATACCAAACAGTGATGGCAACAATATGCTGTTTATCACGTTACACTGTGACATGGACAATCTGGTAACGCTTCCTTTTACAGAGCAGGTGTACTTACCTAGAAAGTACTGGTTAATATAAGGTAAGTACATGGAACAGGCCAGGGGTAGGTTTAAGGGTAGGTTCAGGGTTAGCACTAGTTATTACCCAGTAATTGTAGTTACTAAAATAAGCACATGGTGTTTACATGGGTAACTGGACTGTAAAAGGTAAGAGTTACAAAGACGATTTTGGCTGAGGGCTGAAGCTTTCCATCGAACCTTTCTCCGAAGAAATAAAATTAATAATAATAATAATAATGACCCTCCAAAGCATAGTTAATGCCCTTTAGGTGACTCTCGAGAATGACATATAATCTTTCTGTCTCCAAAAATACACCAATTGCCACCTGTGAAATGTCTCCTTCTACTGACAACTGCCATATAACTGCCTTGTCCCGAATGTTGTTTGTCCAAAGCCAACGATGGTGTGTGGCATAGAGCAATACGTAACTGACGAAGTAGATTT
>JAQIUQ010006653.1:0-131825 GCA_030378365.1 Hybognathus amarus
CTTTCAGTGCTTAACAGTTACATATTGCTCCATTTTTTGGTGTGACTCTCTCACATTTTAAATGGTTAACTTTAAGGAATAATTGATTATAAATCAATTCTAATTTGTTAAATTTTAATTAATAATTTTGCTTGTAATCTGTTGCCACAATTCTATTGATTAGATAAAGCATATTAATTTTTACAGTGTATATCAGGGGCGTAGGCAGAAATTGTATTTTGGGTGGGCCAGTAAAGCATAAAGACATGTTCACAATCTGAAATACTAATTACTGAACTGAAGAATGATACACATTGCTGATGCATATTTTTGTTGGATTGACCGGATGATGTAAAGACTTTATTAGGTTGCGCTGCATTAGAGTTAGGACACCTCTGCCCCTCTAAATAGAATTATAGCCTATACCTGCCATGCACTAAATTTGGTAACACTATATTTTAAGGTCTCATTGTTACAGTAATTATATATGCATATACTGAGTAATATTATATAACTCAGCCCGTTCTCTATCCTGTCATCTAACTGATGCTTTTGACCATGCGTCAACATCTGACTGCACATGGCACCCTTTAGCGTCAATATGAGACGTGCCTCCTAGGTGGTCTGATACCCTACCCCAGACCTAAACCTACCCGCGTCTAAAAACCAATTAGTTTAGTTTACTTAATTTTATTATGCAAACTCGTTGCCTTAATTTTATCAAGTAAGCATAACTTAATTGCATCAAGTTACTCTTACTTAATGCATTTAAGTTTCAACTTAATTTTGTCTGTGATCTGAGGAAGTTCACTCCCAGAGTGCACTGCGGCATGAATAAATTAATAGCTTTGTTTTTCTATTTTTGGCTTTATTTTACCATTACAATTTTATTTGCTGTTGTTATTCGGGTAATACAAGGGAACATTAATCACAATAATGGTAAGAAAAGGGAACTCAACAAGTCAACTATACTAACACTGAAAGTCACAAAACGAAATGAGTTGTCGTAACTTAATTTTTTTTTAAAGTTCATTTCACTCAATAAAAAATGTGATATTAACTCAAAAACTCAGAACTTAACTCAGAACTTAAACTGAATAAGTTTTGAATAACCAATTTTTTATTTTAGCTCTAAAGATTTAAGTTGGATTTAATTAATTTAATATAGTTTATGGTTTAAAATAAAGTGAAAAGTAAATTAGAAACCAGCGGATGGTTTACTTCCTCATTTTAAATAATATTTTTCAAGAAACTACTTTTGTATAGGGCCTATACTTTTATACTTTTCATAGCTAATGAAAAACACGTAAATAAATCCATTTAAAGTGTTCAGCTTCATTCAAAGCCGTGATTTAGGTTCCTGTGACGTCATCGATTTTACTCATCACCGCGTTCTCCCTTCTCCCTCGGAAAAACCCGCGCATTTATTTCAACAGGCGTAATCTGGCATCTGCCCATCCCCCACAGCTTCACGGAACTCTCAAGTCACAAAGTCAGGATGGCGGGTATGAAGAGAATTCCCCTTTGAAATAACAGGTAACGTAAAGCATGGAAAACTGCTTCATCCTTTTTATTGCACTCTTGAACGTTTAACGTTGTGTTGTAGTTGTTCATATTAAGCACTTCATATTAAGAAGAACGAATAAGTTAGGGAATTGTGTGTCACGTCATATTTACGAACGGCGCCATTGCTGCTGAGATATTATTATTATTTTGGATCGGCGGCAGTAGTTTGTTCTGTGAATACACAACAGTTTTGTCAGTGGAAAAGTAGTTTATATTTGTGTTTCCTCACATTTTGTCAAAGACAAGCGTGTCCCGCGCATTTTTGAATATTTTTCAGTGATACTGACTCGTTAACACTGCAAAAACTAAATAAATAGGCAATACAAGCCTACCGATTACTTTATTTATTATGCTGTGAGTACACAACAGTTTTGTCAGTGGAAAAGTAATTTATATTTGTGTGTGCTTTCTCACATTTTGTCATAGACGTGTCCTGCGCATTTTTTTGGATATTTTTAAGTGAGGAGACTGATTGACTAACACTGCAACAATTAAATAAATAGGCAATACATGCTGACTGTTTATTTTATTTATTAAAGTAAACTACAGATTTGTCAGTGGAAAAAATAAAATTGTAGTATTTTCTCACATTTTGCATAGTATGTGTTCCTTGGGCATGGATATCCACGAGGAGACTACCACAGGCTGTCTTTCACGTGGCAAAAACTAAAGAAAAAGGTACTACAATCTGACCTATTCTATTGTTAAATGCTATGAGTAAAGTACTGTTTCATCAGGAATCAATAATTGTTTGTTTTTTTGTTTTTTTTCTTCACAGTTCGACTGTGAACTGATTGGTGAACTGTCAACATAATCCTGTACAACTGCATATTTGACACAAAGGAGACTGACAATAATTTATGGGGTAAGTTACGAACTATTTTGTTTTAATGCCTTTTCATCTAACATTTTTTTCTATTAATTGTTGCAGGTACTTGCAGAGATTCACAGAATCACAAATCAAAATCTGCAGTAGACATTCTACTCCTCCCTGTATAAACATACTCCACAGCTTCTGAATCTTTTCAGAGCTAAGGCAGCAAAGGGTGGTGTCAGTGGCAACAAGATGGCTGCAATATTAGGAGACTACGATGAACATGTAAGTAGAATTGAACTTACTTAAGGGCTGTACAGGATGAGAATGTTGGTGTAAAGGTTATCTAAGCAACAAATGTTAAAGAGTTAGTTCACCCAAAAATGAAAATTCTGTTACCAGTTACTCAACCTCATGTCATTCCAAACCTGGAAGACTTTTATTCATCTTCAGATCATAGATGAAGATTTTGGCCAACAGGACGAGGACGAGAGTGGTAGTTGTGTAGGCTGTAATTGGAGGGACATATAGTTCAAAGATTTCAAAAGATCTTTGTAGTCGAACATGACGAGGCCGAAGGATCGTGAGAGAACGGCACAAGGCCGGTGGTGCTAGTGTTAATGAGCCACACCTGTGAGCACACCGGTCTTGATCATCCACGTCGTCACTCCCCCTCATACTTCCGCTCCTCCGTGAGAGATGCGAGACCGGTGTGCTCACAGGTGTCGCTCATTAACACTAGCACCACCGGCCTTGTGCCGTTCTCTCACGTCCCTCGGCCTCGTCGTGTTCGCTACAAAGATCTTTTGAAATCTTTGAACTATCTGTCCCTCCAATTACAGCCTACACAACTACCCCTATCAAGGTTTAGAAAGGTAGTAAATCCATGTGATTCTTCTTGATTCTACTAAAATCTTCTGAAGCAATACAATCAATTTGTAATTAGACTGAAAATAAATATAATCAACTATTTAAAATAGACTAAATAAAAAAAAAATCTATTCCTCCACATAGCCTAGGGGGAAAATGGTTATATGGCACCACAAACCTCATCAAACTGTGATAATCATCAAACTGTGATTAAATTACGCTATGTTTTGTGTTTTTGTCTTTAAGGACAAGAATGACATTCATGTCAGACGAACTACTGCTCTGGCAGGTTTACCGGTTTATCTAAAAAGAAGACTCTGCAGATGTTTTCAAGACACACAAGGTATGAAATATTATATTGCAACAATTTAATCTTTTAGTTAAAGGAGAACTCCGGCGCAAAATGAACCTTTGGTCTTATAAAACATTGGTACCTAGTCGACCGTTCTCTGAGATTTTTTTTTTCATGATAATCGAATGTAAAGAGTTTTATCTCTAAAAACTGTTTAGCGTATACGCTAGTATATGGGGGCAAATAACAAGTAAAAAGAAATCACTAGTTAAAACCACTAACAAGGCTCAAAATAGCCCCACACTAACACAGTAACATAATGAGGGTCCCTGCATGCAAAACGAAGCATTGAGAACTTTGTAAGTGTACAGACAGTTTAATAAGGACAGTCCACTTCGATTCGAGTGTTCGAGACTGTTTTCCAAAGATGGCTCCTGCCTTTATACGCAAAGCGGACTGTCTTTATAAAATATCTTCTTATTAAACGGTCTGTACACTTAAAAAGTTCTCAATGCTTCGGTTTGCATGTAGGGACCCTCATTATGTTACTGTGTTAGTGTGGGGCTATTTTGAGCCTTGTTAGTGGTATTAACTAGTGATTTTTTTTCTTTTACTTAATATATGCCCCCATACTAGCGTTATAATCTAAACAGTTTTTAGAAATAAAACTCTTTACTTTCGATTATCATGAAAACAAGTCTCAGAGAACAGTAGGTACCAATGTTTTATTAGACCAAAGGTTCATTTTGCGCTGGAGTTCTACTAAATAAAAAATAAGGATGTGATAGATGTTAATTTTAAAGGATTAGTTCACTTTCAAATTAAAACTAGCTCATGAGTTGCTCACTCTCATGCCATCCTAGGTGTAAATGACTTTCTTCTTTCAGACAAATACAATCGGAGTTCTATTACAAAATATTGTGTCTCTTCCGAGTTTTGGCAGTGGAGTGCAACCAAAAGATTGAAGCTCAAAAATGTGGATCCATCCACCATAAACGAACTTTACGCGGATCCAGGGTGGTTAATAAAGGCCTTTTGAAGCACGATGAGTTTGTGAAAATAAAATATTAATATTTAAACTTTATGAAGTAAAATAACTAGCTTCCGGCAAACGAACATATGGATTTCACTTACGCCTAAAGCGCAACTTATGCGAGTAATGTGATGCACTGCTGATATTTTTTTCTACGCCATGATGCACTACACTACTTTTCAAGTCACAAGTTGTGCTTTAGAGGGCAAGTAGACTGCGTTTGGCTGGAAGCTAGAATTTTACTAAATATTAAATATTCGTTTTTTTCTTACAAACTCATCGTGCTTCAGAAGGAAGCCGCGTGTTCAGCGTGAACTTTGCTGAGCATTTCAATTTTTCAAGGCTTTCTTGTCATTCGTGAAAATTTAGTTATGGTGTTTGATTTGTACAGACGTGCCTTAACACAGATTTATTTCAAACCATTTAGAGAGAGGATCTTGACCAGGCGCAAAATGCAGCAGTTGCCATCATTGCTGTCGACGAAGAGGTTGAAAAGTTGCCTTTCGATCCACAGGATTTTCTGATTGTCCTTGAAGATGAGGTGGTAATGTCCACAAAGTCCTGGGTTAGTGCACTGATGCTGATTTTTGGGCTACTCTATGCCCTTCACATAAGCTACTCAAAGAAGCTGACCGTTTTATTTTTATTTTTTTGAGTTCATACAGAAAGTGCTGCTAAATCTCGAAGATGGGAAGGCTAGGCCGAAGTTGCTTGCACTTAAAAATGAACTTCTGATTGACTAATATGGAATCCATGCTGTTTCTGGTACCCTTAGGCAATTGAGTTTGCAGATTTTTGACTTTTAAACAGCAGTTTTTGAATTTTGAATTTCCCAATTTGAGCTGTCTGTTAAAGTTTGAATAGTTTTAAATATTTCATGGGAAATCTGTGTCTGATGAACTTGTGTTAAAGGGTTAGTTCACTCGAAAATGAAAATTAAGTCATTAATTACTCACCCCCATGCTGTACCAACCCCTAAGACCTTCGTTCATCTTCGGAACACAAATGAAGATATTTTTGATTAAATCTGAGAGGTGTATCACTGCTACATAGGCTCTTATGGGATTGGCACTTGAGGGCTCAGAAAGTCATTAAAGAAAATGTTTAAATATTCCATGTGCCTACAGTGGCTCACTTATAAGTTTATCAAGCAACGAGACTACTTTTTGTGTGAAAAAACCCCCATAATACAACTTGATCATTTCCATTATTCCTTTATGGGCCTTGACAGAGTTGAAGAAATTCCAGAATGCATGCGCGAGACTGAGATGAGACGTCTTCTTCGACTACTTTGTTACCGGCTGCTCACCGTTCAGGAACATTACCGCCACCTACCGCATAAGATTACGTGCTGATAACGTAACCTTATACGGTAGGTGGCGGTAATACTCTTAACGGTGAGCAGCCGGTAACAAGAAGTAGTCGAAGAAGACCGTCCTCATCTCAGTTCTCGCGCACACGTTCTGGAAATTTCTTCAACTCTCGTCTCAAGGCCCACAAGGAAGTAATGGAATAGTCGAATAAAGTCGTTATTTATGGGGGGGGGGGTTCACACAAAAAGTAGTCTCATTGCTTGATAAACGTAGTAATTGAGCCGCTGTAGGCACATGGAATATTTAAACATTTTCTTTAATGACTTTATGGGCCGTCAAGTGTCAGTCCCTGAGGCAGTCTATGTAGCAGTGATACACCTCTCAGATTTACTCAAAAATATCTTCATTTGTGTTCCAAAGATGAACGAAGGTCTTACAGGGTTGGTAGAGCATGGGGTGAGTAATTAATGACTTAATTTTCATTTTTGGGTGAACTAACCCTAATGTTTTTTGGACTGATTTTGCACACTGATTTAGTTTTAAAATTACCCTGTGGACAGTCTGTTATGGTCTTGAAGGAATAGTTGATTTAAAGGGTTAGTTTACCCAAAAATGAAAATTCTGTCTGTAATTACTAAAGTCTTAAGGGGTAGAAACAATTATTAATTAATTTAACAGAATTTTCATTTTTGGGTAAACTAACCCTTTAATGCTTAGTGTGTATTTGAGTAAATTGTTTTAATGTCATTTGGACTGAACTGCACACTTCAGTTTTATGCCTGAAGATGTTTTGTAAAAAAAGAAAAATTCAATAAATACTGTTATTGCATCATTTTCTTTCATCATTTCTTCATACTACTATTTTCCCCTTGTCTTATTGTAACTTTATTAATTTGAGTGTAAGTAACTTAAATCATTCACGGCAATCGGTTTCCTCAAACCATTTGAGTAGCTATATAGTTGTTTCAACTTGATTCAATTTCTTAGATGAACTCAAACCAGTTAGTTTAAATTAATGGCATGAACTTAAAATCTTTAAGTTACCTTAATCTCAAAATGATTGACTAAACCAACACTAAATTATGAGTAAATATGACTCAATATATATAAGTTCACAATACTCATATGTATTTGTTTTTAAACTTAAACGGTATGTAGCAATCAGTTTCCTCAATCGGTTTGAGTTCAGTTAACTTATTGGGTTTTACAGTGTTAGAAATTTTGATGCTGATGAAATTTTGATGAAAAGTGTCAATTAAGATGATGCCTTAGGATGAGAATGTGTTGTTCTCATCCTGCCCTTTAACCCTATAAATACATGTACTTATAGGGTTAAAGAAGGATTAGGATTTGGTTGAGGGTTAGTTGCATGTAATTATGTATAATTTACTGTTATTGCTATGGTAAGTACATGTAACATATGTAACAAAGACACAGTGAAATAAAGTGTTACCCTAAATTTGAATACTTTGTATATATTTGAAATAGTTGATGACTCAAAGTAGTCTAGAATCTATGAAACACATTTACTGAATTTAGGATTGATTCAGTTTATATAGAGGTCTATGATTCAAGTGGGTGAGTAGGCTATAGCTGCAGCTATTCGAATCTGAACATAAATCAGAATTAAATAAATATATATATATATATATATATATATATATATATATATATATATGTATATATATATATATATATATATTCTTTCATAGAAGACAAATTGTATGCCATGATTAGAATGGCTGCTATGTTAATGGTAAACAGGTCCCGGGAAGTTGTTATGACTAAGCTCCTGTCATCATAAAAAGCCATGCAGGCAGAATAGATAATTTAGTGTACAGCAAGTGAAACACATGACCAGAAAATGCATCTTCGTTCTGGTATCAATTTGAAAGTGACTACGCAGTAGAGCTACTTCTCTATAGGATGGGAAATGTAAAGTATAAACTATTGTGTTCTGTTCTGTAAAGTTATTACATAAGATAAACTATAAAAGGCTTGGTTTCATCCCCTACAATTTTTCACTAGCAACGGGGAATTTATTATTTTATTATTATTAAGCTGTTACTAAAACATGATGAAATACTTACTAAGATAGTGATGATTCCACATCTACTGTGCATTTATGAATGTTTTAGAGATATTGCGATTATACAGTATAGGGAGTTGGGGGAAGATTCATCCTTAGAACAGTGAGTATATACTGATTAATTTTCAAAGTTATAAATGAAACATTATAAAGGGAAAATAATGGCAACATTCAGTAATGTTGTTGTCACAGCACAAAACTGAAAATATTGTATCTTGTAAAACATTCCTGATACAATTTGTAATGATTAATCACTTTTTTTAAAATGTCCTTAATTTAACAAAACACAATGTTCTATATAAATTATGCATTTTGACTATATTTAGTTTAAAATAGTTGAAAAGTGACAGACAAATAAATGAACACAATCCCAATCAAAGAAATTATAATTTATTTGTAAGTTAAAATATTACATGAATTATGCTGTACACTCAAAAAAAAATAATCTGTTGAACAAACTTAATTAAATTAAGGAAAGGTTTTCCATGAAATTGAATTACATTTTCCAACAAATTCAAATTAGTTTGAAATAATTTGTTGTAATCTTGTTGGATGAATGTAAAATAATTTAGTCATTCCTACTAGATAAAGTTGTCAGGTTAACCTTAATACACCAACGTCATTATTATAGTTATTTTGACTCTGATGCGTCATTTCCAACGATAGACACCATTTTTTACATAGTAATATAATATTACTTGTGCAGGACTGCGAGTGAGGTTTACACTGTGAGTGCCCACAGCCTAATCAGGGCATTTAAAGCACATCTTGTATAATATTGAGTCTGAACACAATACTGACCTAAACACAGTCACCACTCTTATGCGAAATGGTAACCACAAAATTCAAAAACATTACAGAAATACTCTAAGTTTCTAACATAACTGAACATTAAACACTAACATGAACTAACAACATCTTTCCATTTACTGAAAAACACATAAAATAGCACTTTTTTCCATAAATTGACCCTCTAATGCAGTCCCTTGCAAAGCATGCTGGGAACTACAGATCCACTGCCCAGTTAGATGTCAACAACAATGATTCATGTAGATTTCACACAAATGAATTTAGGTTGATTGAACACAATTAAATGAAGTTGTGACAATATCTAACAATCATGTATACTTTTGCTTATTTTAATTAATTATTTTAACAAGAGGCCAAAAAATTATTTTTTCGAGTTTTTCAACGAAAAATATTCATGTTGACTCAATTATAAAAAAACATGGTAAACCAAATTTTTAAAAGATTACCTTGATTACATGTAATTAAATTAAGCTGGAATCATTTCTACTGAAGGATTGTGTCATATGCTCATTTTAATTAGTGAAATTGAACAAAGAGCTATTTTTTAAATGTATAAGGGATACATTATGGTATCAATTGTGTTGTCATAGACTATAATAGATTGTGTTTTAATGTATGTATTAATTCAATTCAATTATGAATAATGAACATGTTTGTGTTTTTTTTTTCAGGATGAAAATCAGCTTAACATTTAAAATACAGACTGCAGCGTTTCTGATGAGACTTACAATCCCTAATAAACATCATTGCATATCATTATCACGATTAATAGCTCATTTTAAATCATGTCAAAACAAAACATTGCACAAGTGTTACGGAATATTAAAACTGCATCAGTAAACATGTAGGTACACGTCCGATATCTTAGCAGCAGATGTCTGAACATACTGGCCACAATTATTGACTCTATCCTAGAGGCATGTTTCACACAGGGAACACACACACACACACACACATGCATAAACAACCAAATAGCCACTGCAACCTTGGACTTGTAAGACCCCTTCTTCCTGCTCCTGTTCCTGACAGGAGCCAGACATCAATCAATCTGTAGAGGCGGTAACAGAGGGCTTCATTCATCTCAACCCCACTCATCTTCATTTCCACGTTGGCAGGCATAAGAGGGCCGTGTGCTGGGATATGAAAGAGTGAATTTCCACATGAATTATTTTCCGCCTAAACCGCTCGAGGCACTGCATGTGCAACGTGATGCTGATGCCGGATTACCCGCTCTGCTGAGGGTCCCTTGGAGAGAATGATATGGCACGTCTAAATCGAGTTTGGTGGTGATGATACAGAACCAAAGGTGAAAAGTGGGAAAAATCTGTGTTCTTGGGAAGAATGATTAATTACGCGAGATATCTGGAATATGGAAACGTGTGGTTTTGGTTTCAATATGCAGCTGGCATAAAGCCAGAGGACAAACAAATGAGAAGCCTGACAGTGCCAATAACCTGGGTATCACAATTTACCCCTCACTGTTATTTTATTATACGACTTTCTTATCGCTTTTTATTGTATATCTTTATTTTCATGCATCAGAAATATTCCGTGGGCATAATTTCTTTCCAAAACCACATGAGGTCTTCATCCATTAGTATATTCATGCTATTTCCAAGACCTTCTATGATTCTAAAACTAATTATTTCCAGAGCTTCAGTAGCCATAACTATCATAGCCTATCTGCATAAAATATTTATTGGCCTCTATGGATTTCTGGAAAACTAATTGCAAACCTAACATTCTTTCAGCAACTGGTGAAATATTGGTCACACTTTAGTTTGGGGAACACTTAATCACTTTTTAAGACGCCTTATGTAATATTGACTAGTGGTTGAAATGGATCCTCCTGTACAAATTAAAAATATTGGAGAGGGTTGTTTCTCCCGCCCCCTCCTCTTCAGATTTGATGCTCATGAGGGTTGCCAGATCGAGTGCGTGCAACAGGAACTAGCACATTTGGCAATGAAAGAGGAGGAGACTTACGTAAACTTGAGTTGATTTATCCACATTTTAACAGCTTCAGTTCATACTGCTTTTAAGATGGATGCCAATGCTTTTTACACTAGGTTGAATCTGCGATCTCTGACCCAGTTTGTTTCATGGGTGAAATATGCTGTGTTTTCCGCAACTGGAAACCCAGGGTGTCAAAGTACTGTTTGGTAAATTGGCAGTGGGCGGAACAGACCAAAGCAAAAACAGACATTCGGACATGGAACACACATTTAAAACTAACTGTAAGTAGCGTTGTTTTTTAGTGAACAAAACTAAACTACACTAAACAGTCAAAAAATTATATCACATTTTACCATGACTTTTGGCTTAAAGGTACAATATGCAGGATTTGTGCAGTAAAAATATCCAAAAAACACTAGGCCAATTATATATCTTGTTTAGTTGATTATTTAAAATATCCCCAATGTTTCCAACTATTCAATCGTAAGAAAATTGCGATTTTTAACCAAGGAAACGGGGCGTGTGAGCAGGGGTGAGGAGTCGCCAGTCAATGACGTCATATCCGAGTTACCCCGGTTTCCGCCAGGTTTGACCTCATACTGCAATAGTAACCATGGCGACAGACGTGGACAACTGGTTCGGTTATTCCTGTTATGCGTGCTCAACAGCGCGAGTGTCCCTGGCAGGGTTTTGTTCAAACATTACGGACCATGGTAAACAGACTTTGAGACAAAAAGAGGACTAAAATGAAGATCAACATCTTTCGAGATGCCGAGAGCTCTCACGTTCGCGACTTAACTTCGACTTGACTCGAGACTTCGAGTCTCTGTGCATGTTACTTGAGCAAACAGGTGAGCAAATCAATGTATATAAAACTAATCAAGGTTGTATAGTTCCACATGATGAAAAGTTAGAATATGATCTGTATGTTATTATCTAATGTTAATCTAGCTTAGTCTTATACAGCCAACAAACAACCTAACTAAAAACATTCAACACAAACAAATGCAGTTTAAGTGTAATAGTGTAACTGTTAGAGCAAGTGAAGCAGCGCTGCGTTACCTCAAGTTTAATTCCTCTAATAAACTGACCTGGGTGAGTAATTCAGCATGTAGTTCGGTAGAATTAAATGTCTGTATTCCTTCATATCCGCGTAACTCGCGTTGCATTTGGCACCGGTATAACTTAAGTCTAGCCGATCACGCCCTGCTTCATTCTACAGTCATGTTAAAACATCAATGTATTCACTCATCCATAAAAGATCCATCAGCTTGACGACAAGATACATAATTCCGCTTAATTTGGAATATACGTCATTAATATACGCCTTTGTTATTGTAAGAGGTTCAGCGACCACTGGTGGCGAAACAATCTTGCATATAATACCTTTAATAGATGCCTAATTTACTGCTTTAATGGTTAGCAATGTAGTTGCTGTAATGGTCAAATTTAGGAATATGATAGAATTAATGTATGTAATGTCATGCAAAATAAGGCATTAATATGTGCTTTATATAATAAACAGCCAATATGCTAGCAATATGCAAGCTAATAAACAGCTAGTTAATAGTGAGAATTGGTCCACAAACTAAAGTGTTCCCAAAACATCTTTTCTACCACATTGATAGCTCAGAGGCCAATAACCAATTTATGTCTTTATTGCCTTCAGTAAAAGACTGGGGGATCAATAGATCTTGTCCACTGATCTCGCCCTATACACCCGTTTCTGTCTAAAACAACGGCCTCTGGACTCCATCAATACTCAGGGCAACACCATTTCTCAAAAATAAGCATCTAATAGACATTCATAAGACCTGTGTGTGCTCTGGCAGCACAGGCTGTGCTTCTTATCTTCCATTCAGTGAACATTTGAGTTCATTTTGGAGCAGTAATATTGGTTGAAGGCAGAATGGATTTATCAAGAATCTCTTTATCTGATCACATGGAACCGCATAGGGAAAATCCTCAGACATGGCTCTCAAACAAAGCAGCTCTGAGAAGCGAGAGGCCACCAGCCCATATTGAGCTTTCATTTCTAAATCCAAGAGCATCGGGCCTCTCTTCTCAATGAGCAGCATTCCCAGCACCATTTGTGTGCCCCCCTGTTCTCTCCTGTCATCATGGGATTATTATCTATTAGACGACAGACATCTGATGAAGACTGTCAAGTTCTGAAGCTGATCTTTATCGACATGCATACGTGCTACATTTTCCAGCATCCAGATCTGATAGCAAATTCCCTTAGTGGCTTTGAATGGATCAACAGACTCTACATCAAAATAGATACATAATGTAACTTAATTTAACAGGAAAGATTATGCATGACAAACTGGCATTTGGTTGAATTATAAATACAATTTCTAAGCATTTACATTTGTGCAATGAAAGCAAATTAGCATTTCATCTGTATTTCATTTTCATTTATGTGTTTATTAAACATTCTTTACACAATTAAGATATACTCTTTTCATAAAGTTTAATATACGGTCATTTTATGCAAAAAATGAACTGCAATGTTGATTTTCGCAAAACCAATCACTTTCAAAGAGAAAGCTTAACACTATTCATAATTGTTTAGTGTAAATATCCCCAATGGAAAATGCAAGTAGTGCCGCAATAAATTGTCTTATACAGTTGCATTTCAGCTTCTGAGCTCATACAGAGTCTGTGTCATCCATATTACTGAGGAGACATCTCATAGCCGTAGTTTGGTGACCTTAAGATTGGGCTTTTAGCAGACACTGAGGACACTGCAAGTGTATCATAACTATTTCCGTATTTTAGAGTTGAGAATACCAAAACCAGGTGTGCCTCCATCCCATTATGATTGGATGTTCACAATCTTGCCTCTTTTTTGGCCTCTTAATAAAAAAATTAAAAAAATCAACTGCCTGCGATTAGATCCACAGCATCCCATTCCTCACTGCAACAGTGTGCCCCCACTTAGGGGCCATTTACACGACACTGCCAAAAAATATTTATTCATTTATTTTTTAAATCAAGACCATTATCGTCTCCGCAAAAAAAACAAAAAAAACATTAATTTGTAAAAACAGTGGCGTAATGCACTTGCATGTTACATGTTCAGTCTATTGGCATGTTGTCATGATGTGGGTTTTGTGTGTTTTCTTTATTAGTGGTTCCCCGTCTATTAATCGTCCCAGGTGTTTTCTTATTTCTCACGCCCTCTTGTTATCTTGTCTAGCTCGTTTGTTCTTGATTATTTAAGCCCTGTGTTTCTGCCCTGTCTTTGTTAGTTGTTGATTTAATGTAGGCCTATGTGAACGTGAGTGCCTTTGATTCTGAGTCCTATTCTTAGTTTATGTATCCTGTTCTGGTTTTGGTAAATAAAGCTACACTGCGTCTGGATCCAGCCTCAGCACTATTTCTCCGCACTACGTCACACATGTAGTATATACATATATATATATATATATATATGTGTGTATATTTTACTAAGTGGCATTGCCAACTACTGGCCTGGCATGCATAATACAGTGTTTTAGCTATATCTTTTTTATGGATCCATGTGAACGGGATTGTTTTGACTAAGTTGTCGCCTGTACACAAAAAAACGCAAATGAAAAAAGTGATGAAAAAGGGTATTTTAAAGAGTTTTTAGTGCTTCGTTATGAAAATTATGTTGTTATTGCTGCTTTATGTCGTCAAAATCAGTTAACATTTCTTGAAAATACTATCTGCAGGGGTTTTGAGTGTTACATCTACTAGGGAGTAAAATTGTAAAATAATAAGTTTTGTCGGTAACACTTAAATTTAGGGTCCAAATCTCACTATTAACAAGTTATTTGTTAGTATGCATAGTACTAGGATATTGCCTGTTTATTAGTACTTATAAAGGACACATTAATGTATGTACTGTACACTGTAAAAAATTTGGAGTAGGATTTACTTGAAAAATGCTTGCTAAACTATCTCACTCAGAAAATGCCAGTAAATTTACAAAGATTTGCCAAGTAAAAACCTAAACATATTCATCAGTAGCTTTAATTAGAAATCTTTAAGTTAAATTTACTTGGAATATGGAATTATGGAAACATTACAAAAAATAAGTAATTTTAACTCGGCTAGTAAAGGTTGATTAAGATCGATTTCCTTTGCCTTTGTATTACATTTCACAAAAATAATAATCTTGAATTTTAATAGTCATATATAGTATGTGCTTTACTTAGATCATCTAAGTAATTTATATTTCATCATGTCAGATGTTAAACATCATGTGAATGCAAACACCTCAATACTTGGTAGACAATACACAATGGCAGTAACATTTGATGGGTCGTTTTTGTGTTTGAATGTGTCATTTTGAGCAAAAAGTTTACTCAAAATGTCACAAAATGGCAAGTTACTAATACTGACAACAAAAATCAATGATAAAACAGTGTAAATACAGCTGGAAACCAGTAAAAAATGAGCCTCATTAATTATTCAAGGTCCAGTGCATGATGGGAACCCCAGTATCAGAAAAGTTGAGTAATTTTTACTTAATTTTATTGAGTTGATATTTACACTTTCATTTCTACTCGCTTGAATTAAGTACTGATATGGAATTTACTTAGTTTTTTAAATTATTGCCTGAACTAAACTACATCTCTTAATCCTACCCAATACCTAAACTTAACAACTACCTTACTAACTATTAATAAGCAGTAATTAGGCGTTTATTGAGGAAAAAGTCATAGTTAATAGTGAGAACTTGACCCCTACATGGACAGATTGAAGCAATGTTTGCTTAATACTTGTGAGATGGCATGCTATTGTTTTATTTTAATTTGTTCATTTTCAAATTAATATTTAACTTTTAATAATTAAATAAAGGAGTTCAATGAAATTTCAATGGTATTCACATTGCTAACTGGAATTTTGGTAACTGCACAGAGCTATTGGGTGGGATAGCCAGCACTGATGCTCTAAGGAGACTCTTGCACCACCAGCAGGTTTACAAAACGCAAAGAGTATCAGCCAATTGTGACACTAGCAGATTGTATGGCAAAACAAGCCATCGTATTTTCCTCTAGACATACTGATGGAACAAGACATTTTAATTCACTGGGGTCAGAATGATACACTCTTCAATTGTACACTGGAAACACATTTTAAAATCTTAACATCTCCTTCTGTTAAATCTCGTCCCACAAATGATTCACTAGAATAGGTCAGAAACATCCTATAAAGCTTGAAATCCAGCCTAAATTGGTCCCCTCTTGGGTGATCTGATTCACAGTGTAACTGGATTCAAACTAATTTTTCATCAATCACTTCCGGATAAAATTCTTTTTTATTGAATTTACTGTACTTGGTGCAAATAGGTATTATCTTGAATTATGTGGAATAAGAAATTGTCTGTGATTTTATACCAAACATGCACTTGAAAGTCAGGTATTGTTTTATTAATTTTATTTGAATTCATTTATTTGATTTTATTTTAAATAGATTTTTATCTTTTCTTGTTTTGTTTGTAAATTAGTTTGCTTGCTGCATATTACTTTCTGAGATGAATTAATTCATCATAAATGAACTATGTGTGCATGTAAGCCAAATAACAAAACCTTTACAGCCGTGTTTTTGCTTTCATACCGAGTTAACCACATGAGAGGCATGACAGCCACCAAACTAGCTTTCCTTCAACGCGACAGACTTAATGTGCAACCAAGGACTCTCCATCCAGGAAGAAGCCTGTCTACAAGTTGAAGCTGAAGAAAAATACCCACAATTATCTACTCATGAGCATCATGATCCTATGTCTTACAAATCCTTATAACTTACTTTCTTTGTGAAAGATAAGTGCACTCAAATTACACAATTAATTTACTTTAAAAGAATGCTAACTGCTAACTGAATGTTATGTTTCAGACAGTTAATTGCATGCTATTTATGCATCATATATTTAAATATATGTGTAATTACAAGTTTGTTGAAGTTCCACTTGCTTTGAGCATTTCACTTTTGAAATGTGCAAAAAGTAATGTAATATCATTTTGCAGAAATGTTGCCACAGGGCAACATTTCCGATGAGTCTGGTTGCAAGTTAAACAGCTTTTAAGGACGCTGATCTCGGGAATGTGTCCTACTTCTAAATCCAAGTTGAACAGGAAATGAAGGCAGCATTTAAAGCAGGAGTGTTTTCATCTTAACACTCAGGTAATGAAGACATCTCTTCCTTGCCTAAACACCTGCCTGTTTGTTTAGGCCTCGGTGGGAACACTCAAACATACATTGGCAAGTGCTCATTAGGTATTGTTTAGTGAGTCTCTGCTTTGGGTTCTTGTGAGAGTATTGGTACAAAGTGTGATGCAAGCAAATGCGACTGCATTAAGTGTGTGCTTAAGAAAGAAGCTGAGCATTGAGCAATCCAGCACACATCAAAGCCAGCTATCAAAAAACACCCCAGCATGACTGTCATGTAATTACATGTGATGAGGGGCTTGGTGGTGTGTGTGTGTGTGTGTGTGTGTGTGAGAGAGGAGAGATAGTAGAGAAACCCAGAATAAAGGTAATTACTGTTTTCTGCACAGGGTGAGGATAAATGCATCAAATGTGTTTTTTTAAACACAGTAAGACACAAATCTACTGTCAAAACCCTTCTGATAACTTAATGCAGAGCTTGAAATTGTAATTTATAATTAAGTACACATGTAATAGACAATGGTGAATAGTGTTTCACAACATAGTAAATGAGTGATAAAAAGAGTGACAACTCTACAGCTGCGTCAGAATGCTATTGGGCACGCACCACATAACCCAGTTTCTGAGGAACATGTAACTTCACGACAATATCACTGGCCAAGGCCAATGAATGATTATGTCACGTGAAAAGGTCACATACGAACACGCCATCAGTTTCTTTGTCTTCAAGAAGCTGATTGTGTGCGTGCTGTGTAACAAGCAGTGTGATTGTGTTCTGAAAAATCTTGTCTTTTTTGACAGGAATTAGACAAGTGTAAGAAAAGTTTGCCTTTGTTTCATATGAGTGAAGAAAATATGGCGAGCAAATAATTAAGAGATGTGTTCCAACGTGTCTATGCTTTATTGCTCCTGGAGATGGTGATTAGAAGATGGAGATGTTATTTGTTTAGGAGAGGAGAATGCTCATTCAGCCACTGCATGGGTCTTTCTCTGTGAGAAAGCTCCGCTCCTGCTTGTCCCGCGTCATTGGTGATGAGCCAATGATTCTGGCATGTAGTTTTACATGCCTCAGACAATGGGTTCTTTGAGGACCCGTCCCTATAGAGCTCCGGACGCCACGTGACCTACTCTGTTTAAAAACCGCCATATTGGCAGGCAAGGCGGTGAGGAACCGGGACGTGAATGAATGACGGCAGCTTGAGTTTCAAGGCAACAGAGTTCACAGCACACTTTAATTCAAAATACACTTCTACATAACAAAACTTAATAGATTAAACATAACAGATCTATAATGCTAGCCTGACTACGTCAGACTTCCTACTTCCGCTAATTTCATTTCGCTCCTGTAGTGAGTCTCGAGATAACGGCCTATCTTTCAGTTTTCCACCGGCCTGAAAACAGCCGGCCAATCAACGAACAGAGGGCAGGCTGAGAGCCGTGACGGTCAACTCTAACGCCGAGATTTACATTGTAGGTTAGAGAAATCAAAATTCGAATCGACCGCAGAAATGGGAAACAAGACATGGAATGCAATTCGCTCTGTTATGGAGAACATTCCGGGGTTTTTCAAACTGAAGCAAAAGTCATTTACAGCCATGTTCACTCCAGTATTTTGCTCACATCATCAAGTGTTTACAGCCTAGGACCGGCGTGCACTTCTGCCGCTCTAGGAGAATAAACAATTTTCCCTCACCAAATTTTTGTATGTACAATCTACAAATCGGCCACAATTCAAAAAAAAAAAAAAAAAAAAAAAGAAAAAAAGTACACCGCAGGAAAGGGGTGACACTCTACAACATCTAGAGTGCAGAACAGGACACACCCACCAACATACAAACACACTTTTATACACTTACACACAAATACATTTTGATTACAAAAAGAATGTTTTGAATTTTTTAAAATCACAGCTTCATCGGAATGTTACGAAACTTGGTGAATTGTATGGCATTATGTATGTGAACACACAAAATTTAGGTCATGATCTGAGCATGCTAAGTGGTCTTAAAAAATAGTTACACTTGTGGTCTTTGGTCAAAAATGGCCCCCATAGGAAATGAATGGGAAATTGTAAAAAAAATTAAACAAAATTGTGAATTTTAGTTTTTGTAAAAAAAAATTATAAGAAATAGTTTTTGAGATTGTTTTAACTATATATTCAAATCCACCAACAAAAATGTGTTCAAAAAACAGCTGGGGAATTCACATGCCTCTCCATAGAGAGCTGTACATGATATCTAGTGGTTACACCATGATTCTACGCTTTTTCTAAGGCCTAGACTCTATATTAAACTAAAATACTGCATTAATATTTTTGTGAAAAAATACACATATATATAGAAAACACATATATTTTTCCATGGCAAAAATAAACCATTTCCAGGTGTCCGTCACTTTTGACTGGGAAGATAACAAGTGTGACTCCGAATCGAATTTGCCGGTTCTTCGTGGCAGCTTTTAGATACTTTGGAGTCGCGCACCCTTGTTACATGAACGCACCATGCATCAGCACGAAAAATCCTGATTTTTTTATTATTATTATATATATTTTTTTTTAAATCGAAAAGAAAAAAATCATGATATGAACCGAATTTTGGTATATTGTTACAGCCTTAGTAGGATAAGAAACCAGCAGTTTAGTCGTTTGTTAGTTGTAAAAAAAGGCTATCTGAACATCTTTGCCAAGCGCAAACCAGTACAGAAGTAATCAATAAATTATCGGGGAGTGTCATGCTTTTTTACACAATCGTTTTGGAGGGTCATAGAAAAAATAATTACTAGTGAAGGGAGGGTCAAGTCTTTTTTTTTTGACTTTCCCAAATTTTTCCCAGACATGGAAATATCCCAATGATGTGTCATTAGTTGTCCATTGAAATAATCAATAAAATAAAATAAAAAAAAAATAAAAACCTGTTTGTGGAAAGTGTGTGAAACATTGTGTTTTGTGGGATAATGATAATATCTATACTGACACTATTGCACAATTATTCTTTCTATATCTCTATGGTGGGATTAAAAATGGGTTAATCAACAGTTTAAACATTCCCCAAAGTCATTTTGAAAATTTATGGTATTACATTTTAAATAGACTTTAAATCATTCAACCTGCTATCGAGATCACTGCGACAGCCGCTCTTGGCGCTCTCCTGATTTGCCTGTTAAAATGGTGGAGTTTAGATTGTGTGACGTCAGCTGCCGGAGCTCTATAGCATCAATATCTGATGCAGCGTCTCGTTAGAACCATGGTAACTCTAGAAGGTATTATGACTGTTCAGTGTAACATAAAACAGCTCATCAACAAAGCAAAATGAAGAAAAAAAGTCGCACAATCTTAAATAGATATTTTTCTATTCTGCTCAGAAGAAATTCCATTCCCCACAAATATATGGATAAAAATAACATGCCGGTAATTAGGGCGGAAAGTCTTAACCACTATCGACTTGGGGATTTAAATGTTGCTCGGTTGTACAATAACCCCAGGGAACTGCAGAGCTGAGAAACTCCCTGTGGTACTCAAAGTTGCATGAATCATCACGCGATATTACTAAAACTATAGAGGGCACCTGTGCGGAGGCCACTTACAATAGAAATCTGCTCATTAACCTTCACTGAGAGGGAAAATTGCAGGTGATAAAGGACAATATGTGCTGTTCATTGGTTCATTTTAAACAACTGTCTAGAAATAGAAAGTGTAGATAATTAGATAATGTTTACCAACAAACACATTTGTAAACACACATTATATATGGATCTATTCTAGTATGGAATGCTTTTTATCACCTAAATGGGGCATATGATGGTTCTAAATAGAACATTATTTTGTGTGATTGGTTTAATGCAGGGGTCTCAAACTCAAATTAACTGCGGGCCGCTGGAGATATGAGTCTGGGTCAGGCCGGGCCGCATCAGTAGTCATTCCAAAAAAAAAAAAAAATTGTATTTAAGTATTCCAAAAATGGAGCACAACTGATCCAATCTTCTCAATCTTTATTATTAACGTTTCTTCTGAACTGTTCCTCTGAATTTGAACATTCCTTTCTGTACATGATTGGTTCTTCATGAGCTGTCCTTCTGACAGTTGAAGTTAATTTTACAAACTTTCTTTGTCTTTTTCTTATACACAACATCATTGTGATAGTCATATTTGCTTTTTATTTTCTTTATACAACACTATTATATTGAATGTTTTTTTTTGTTTTTTTTTTCGGAAGGCACATTTCCTTTTATTATACTTAGAAAATCAATTATTGCTTTTGAAATACAAATAATTCTTTTTACACATGTATAGTGTCCCAGGCAAATTACTGACTTTGCACATATCAAAGCAAACCTTCTTATCAAACGGTTGGACCAAGTTCATTACATTGAACTAGTTCAAAGTTCAGTTCACAAATTTAAAAACGAACTAGTTCAGTTCATATTTTCAAAAAATGAACTAGTTCATAGTTCTTTTTTTCCATATGTTGCTGCAAGCTTCTTTTTTATTATTAGGCTATTATTATTGCCACAGCCCATATACAACCACAGATAACAATTATTTTATCGACGGGCAAAGTTTGCACAGACATGTAAGATTTTCCCATCCTCAACGACCTCATAAAACCCTTTTAAATGATCTAAAGACGCCTCCTCGCTCCTCGGTTCACAGACACTATAATGAATGAGTTCACTGTAACGTTCATCGGGCAGTAATACAGTAGGCTACGTTCAGTTCACGTTCGCCCAAAATATGAACGAGTTCATGAACTATCGTTCATTGAACGCGTTCAGACACAACACATATAACAAGCTCAAAATGATTATTCTCACATTGTTTTAGAGCAGGGTTATCCAACACGTCGCTCGCAAGCTAACAGTAGCTTCAGCTGATTTGGTGGTGGTAGCTCGTCTTGGGTCTGTTCACATATCGCGCTCACATATTTTGCACGCTCAAGTACGTTTCAAATGTAGGCGCGCATCAAGCGCCGAGCGCGCTCATAATGATGCACGCTCATTTTCCAGGCGCAGTATATGTTTGTACTTCGTGGTTTCTATGACAACTATTGACAACAAACCCACCGTAAGCTGTCACGAGACTATCTATGGTAGCCCATAAGGGATAAAAAAACAACAACAAAAAAAATGCAGCAAACGCAACGACGGGCCGCACTAACATTAAACTTTAATGTCAAGTAGGGTGCCACAAAATATCATCCATTTCGCGGCCCGTGGGCCGCGGAGTTTCGAGACCTGGTTTAATGCAATGTGTTTATGCATTTTGAGGTTAAAAAAGTATATTTCTTTTCACATACTGTGCATTATTGTCTATGCCCTGCCTTTCTGAAACGCGTTAATTTTTACAAAGTTCATTGTTCTGAAAAGAACAATGTCACGCCCAGTAACGTATTGTGGGTTCTCAGTCTAGGGCCTTCAGTAACGATCATCATTTACACGATCATCGAAAACACATTTACACATGAGTGAGTGAATGATGCTGCATGTACTTAGACATGTTGCCTTGCTCCCCCTGATGGGCTAATTTGGTGCAGAATAGCAAATAAACAATAACAAACAACGACCTATCCATGCCTGCCCTTGGTTTGACGCTGCATTCACACCAGATGCGAATAGAGAATCTGGCGTCAATAGAGCGTCTGGCACGAAGTGATTTCAATGTTAAGCTAATTCATACGCGTTCATCTTTTTATACGCGTGGCAAGAGCGAAATCGACACGTGTAAAAAACTAAAGTTTGAAGCAAAATTTACGCAATTAGTTTGCATGGGTTCAGAGTGTTCAAGCGTATAACGACATGGTCAGGTGCAAATTCGCGTGACATTCGCCTCTGATGTGAACAGCATTAGGACAACTCTCAAGTTGCTTCGCTCAGTTATGCCAACACCAGTGGACGCTTCTTCATTGGGTTCAGCAGTCTCTTTTCGAGTCGGCAGACTGTGAAGCGAAACTAGAAATCAAAATTTTAACTTTTTGAATGATTCTGGGGAAATCGCAAAGGTAGTCCCGATTCCAGTAGATACTCAATACTCGATACCCAAGTCTCAGTGATAATGTTCAATTTGAGCCCAAATCTGAACAGGAAAATGCAAATGACCAAGCTGCAAGATGATCAACTTTGCCTGCACGACGGGACCAGATTGTATCAGAGATTGTTAAGGTTATTACATTGGGGACATAATTAATGATTATAATGATTTGTACAGTCTCTTTACGCATCACACCCAACTAAGACTGTGTGATAACACTGTGTAAACATAAAACCATGTCTGAATTTTTGATCATAGAAATAACAAGCAAATACTACTCTATACAACTCAAAATGCATGTTTAAATTTTCAGTAGCAAATTCTTAAAATATGAAAACATACTTAAAGACTAAGTCTTTGATTCAGAAGCACGAGACTGTACATGCAAAGATGGAACTGCCCCACGTTATAAAATCTGCCATTGTGCACAGCCGGCCTGGTTCTGGAAACAATTCTCTGAAAAATACGCAGCACACAGTCAAATATTTAGTTTTACTGTTCTGGAATAGTATTGTAAATAAAGCTTAAGCTCTGTTTTCTAAATGTGTCCTCTTTTGGAAGGCCAAACAAAGTAGTTTGGTTCTCGTAACGAAAAATACAGCATCTCCACAACATAGTGGCACCAGCGGCAACAATATTACGCGAGAACAAAAGTCACATCTTCTTCTTTGCGTATACATTTAGCTCGATGTTATGAAACTCTGCCCCAACACACTGACGTAGATTTTTGGGTGGTGTGTGTGAATGATGCATTTTAGGAAGTCTTAACTTTTTATAAAGAATATCTCGTTAGGTTAGCCACTGTGAGCTAAGTAAAAGGAAAACAGGAAATATTTTGAACCCTTTAAATATAGAATTACAAATCAACTTAATTCACTCAATCTTATGAACTGTTGTTGACCCATACAGTAGGAATGTCATAAAGCACCAACATAATTGTTCAATGGTTGCAGTGAAGTTAAGTGGATAGGGCTACTTCACTAAACTCAATTACATAAGGCAGAGAAGGGCTGGAAGGTAGAGATATTCCCAAATTGAAGACGGCAAGAGAGACATATCAGTAAATCATTCTGATAGATGGCCGCTGAAGAATGATTTGTTACAAGAGCAATGCCAAATTGACCTCAAATACTTGATGTTTAATAAAGAAAGTTTAATGAAAAAAAAATAATAAAGAATCCATGATGGGATAATTCATTGTTGAAACAGACAAAGGTGTCATCTAAGAGGCATGGACCAATCTTTTCAACAATCAACAATCTGGCTAAGAAAAAAAGAAAGAAAAAAAAAACTCACTCCGTCCAATTATTTCAGATCTACTTTAAGCAATATACTGGTGATGTCTTCTGGCAGTTGTTCTCTCATTGTTAATAGGGTTTAGATTTTCTAAACTTTCCACCATGTCCACTTCAGCATACATCATTTCTCTCATTCCTCATAAGACTCTTTGCTAGTTTCCTTCAACTGACAGTTTTGCACTCTCTTCTCTCATTCATTTAAACAGAAATAATGCCAATAGATGTGTCACATGTTGGTTGCAGCAGAGATGAAACAGGATCTTAAGTGCAGCAGTCTTTATTCACAAACAAACTCAAATCTACATAACACTCAATAATAAGAACAGAACAATCAACTTAACACAGACATTGAACTGGAAATGAACTGCAAGAGACAAAGGGCTTAAATAGACAGAAGAAAACAACCAAATAAATGTGAAACACCTGTGACAACTTAATCAAAGCATTTGTAACCTAGGAGACTAACAGGCAGGGAAACAGAGGATGACAGGACTAATTAACAGAACAAGAAAAACAACCTTAAAAACAGACATGAACACAACAGAATGGGAGATCAAAAACAAACCCTAAATACAAACAAACTCAAAACGTGACAGTACCCCTCACTCCCGAAGGGAATCCTTGTTTTACTGGAATGGACTCAGAAAACTTGGACACTAGACAGGCTCGGGAATTTATCTCACTGGACAACGCATTGTCACCCCAAGGCGTCACCTTTTGACCATGCTTCAATATTCAACGCTTTAAGCGTCAGATATTGAAGCATGTTCAAACTGCTTCTGTAATCCCTTCCACCCGGGTCCAACTCGACCCCGCTCCGAGCGGGCCTCGAACCCCGGGTCTCCGGCATGAGAGTCTGGCGCTCTAACAAGGAGGCTAAAGACTGTAGCCTCTAGTGGAGGGATCACCAAACTAAGGCCCGCGGGCCAACTCAGGCCCGCCAACCCCCTTTGACTGGCCCCCCAGCCCCTCTGCCCCCCACAATTTAAACCGGCCCAATGAGGCAATCCCCAAAAGTCATCATGGCCTTTTTTTTTTTTAGAATTAAAATAATTTAAAATAATAACATATCTGCATCTGGTATTTTGTTCATCATTTTCAGTTAAAAAATTATATTTAGTTATAAAATTAACTGTATTTGCCGAATTCGTCACCCAACATGCTCGAGATCCAGCAGTGACAGACAACACACGCGCAGGGAACTGTCAGTGTTCAGGACAGCAAAATGTCTTGCATTAAACGAAAAGTTGATAGAGAGTTTTCAAAGAACAGTGGACCAACAATTATTTTTTTGCTCAGAGTAAGGACCATGCAGTTTGTATTATTTGAAAAGAAAGTGTGGCGGTTTTCAAAGAATATAATCTGTGTCGTCACAACTAAACCCGCCACAAAGAGTATGCTAGCTTGCGAGGGCATCAAGAAAAGACAGGATTCGGAGGATGAAAGGCGTACTGGCTGCACAACAGTATGTATTCCTTCGCCAAACTCGGAATCAAGTGTTGATATAGTAGTGTGGATATAGTAGTGGAGATGGCTGTGCCAGGCTAGTAATCTCTACTACACAATTAGGCCTGTTGGTGGTCATTTTTGTCTGGGTCATAAAATTCTGTTATGTAGCCGACCCTGCCCCGGCCCCCCATCACAGTCAGGAATGGTAATGTGGCCCCCAAAGAAAAAAGTTTGGTGACCCCTGCTCTAGCGTCTGTCGCTGAGAGCGCCTATTGAGATCGGGGAGTGAGGTTTACTCGCACAGCAACTACTAGCTGGCCTCCGTTACACTCACCCCCTAAACCTCACTCTCATCCGGGTCAGGGCACCAATGTAACCCCTTCCACCCGGGTCCAACTCGGACCCGCTCCGAGCGGGCCTCGAACCCGGGTCTCCGGCATGAGAGTCTGGCGCTCTAACAAGGAGGCTAAAGACTACAGCCTCTAGCGTCTGTCGCTGAGAGCGCCTATTGAGAGTCGGGGAGTGAGGTTTACTCGGCACAGCAACTACTAGCTGGCCGACAGCAACTATCAGTTAGGCGACACCTTGGGGGCGAGAATGGGCTGCACTGGAACAGAATTGGGAAATTTTCTCATTGGAACCGACTTGGAAATTTCTCTTACTGGAATGGAATTAGAAATTCCAACCCCGGAATGGACTGAAGACTAAAATTTAATCTGTGAATATAACTCCATTTTTTAATATTATGTATCTGTATTATTATGAATACAAAATAAAGAATACTAAGTTGCATTATCTTACGAAGTTTAAAATGCATGAGTAGACTATAGATTGCATGGGCACATGTGTTTAAGGAACATTTCAGACATAAGGAGGGTTGCTGGGAGGATTATGTATTCTGCTAAGAGGTACAGTATATAGGGAAGAAAATGCCACAGAATAGAATCTTGCTTAAAAGTTCCTTGTTTTATTTGTTGTTGCTAGATTTATTAAATATAACAGTTTTTCAGTGTGAGCATAAGCTGTTTTTGAACACTTTCATCTCTTTTTAGAAAAAGTGGTTATTATATAATATCACTTTTATATGGAATTTGATATTATAAAAAGTGATATTATATATTGAATAATATTGATAATCACAATAATTTTGGTCACTTTAATCATGATATGAAATTTTGGTAATGCTTCCTTATACAGTACAGTACTTACAGTGTACTTACCTAGAAAGTACAGCTAATAAGGTAAGTGCATGGAACAGGGGTATGTTTAGGGGTAGGTTCAGGGTTAGTACTAGTTATTACCCAGTAATTGTAGTTACTAAAATAAGCACATAGTATTTACATGGGTAACTGGACTTTAAAAGGAAGTGTTACCGAAATTTTCATATCATCCCATTCCTAGTTTATATTACATTCTTATTTCAGATAAATCTGAGTTATATACTGTGTGTGTGTGTGTGTGTGTGTGTGTGTGTGTGTGTGTGTGTGTGTGTGTGTGTGTGTGTGTGTGTGTATGTGTGTATATATATATATATATATATATATATATATATATATATATATATATATATATATATATATATATATATATATATATATATATAGATATATATATATATATATAGATATATAGATATATAGATATATATGCCCTGGCTGTATGTTTTTGGAAGTCCATCAAAGCATGGCATATACACCTAGGATGGCTTCAGGGTGAGTGAATCATGGGCTAATTTTCATTTTTGGGTGAACTATTCCTTTAAGTAGTCCTGCCAATTTCCACCATCCACCCATCAGACTCTCACAAACTCAATCAGCGCTGTTCTATCTGTCAGAGTGAAGAAAGTCCCCCCCCCCCTCCCTTTCTACAATAAAAATGGCATACTGCATTCAGAGCACTTCCTTTCAGAGGAAGACTGAAGCTTTTAAGGTGGAAAATTGCCATATAAGGCAGGAAAGAGGGGATATACTGTATGTATAGAATTGAAAATATTGGCTAGGTCCACACAAGATGGAGTGCTTGGTCTTTGCATGTATGCAAATTCATACTTCACTGCAAAATGGCATGGTTGCTAGAGCCTGGAAAGAGATGAATAGGTGGACATCTACATTGATGTTGAAATTAAAGGCCACCACCATCACTCACCAAACAGCATGATGTTGGAGATAGATGCTGTCAGATGTAAGATTTTAATAGAGAAAATGAATGCATGTGACATGCTTTTAAGTGCAACCCCCTGATGGCTTTCAGGCTTCAGAAATCCATGATAAAGTGACTTCTACTTGCACAGAAGTCTGTCCCAGTCCACATTCAGGGCATTATGTTTATCAGTGCACATTTGAGACATTTGGCTGGTTGTAATGTCTGAACAAAGAATGTCCTAGATATTTTCAAATGGGGTATGCAACAAACATTTCTATGTTTCAAAAACGCTTTGTGGAAAACCTGCAGATGAATGTGGAACACACATTTTCAAATCCAATATGGCCCAAAAAGGGGCTTTCAGTCTGGTTACGTAGTTATGATAAAACAGGATCAAATAGATTCATAGACCCTTTGGGGCTTGGCCCCTAAAAATTGGTATTTCAGCCAATAGTCATAGGAACTATGAAAATGTTCCTCTAGTGCAAAAGCCCTTATAGATGCATATGGCAATATGGGTTCAAAGTGAACAGTCAGGTTGGAATTCATGATATTTAAAATATCTATGATAATAATAATTTTAGACTTAATTTACTTAAAAATATTTTATAATTTTCCTATGAATTCCATAGAAAATTTCCATAAAAAAAAAACATGTTTTAACATGTTGATCTCAATAATATGATATGAAGTATACTGGGAGTATCTTTTTAATTTCATAGAAATTCTGTTATCATATCACATGAATATTTGTTTGTGATTTATATGGCAAGGTCGGCTGTTTCTTATGTTGATCGGTTTAGACTGAGTGTTTAGACCAGCGGGCCACATTTAAAAGGTCATTGTGGATAACCATACTAAGAATAGGATTTGAAAAGAAAATTAGGCTCTGTGGCTTGCAGCGTGAATGTAGACAAATAAATCCAAATAGAAAATACCATGCATTCTATTTTACAAATCTATGTGAATACTAATGTTGCCACCACAATATGGCCTTTCATCAAAGTCGTATCACACTTTTCAAGCTTTTTTATAATAACCTGCATGCAGAAATGTAATTATGTTTCTCGCAGGTGCCTCATGGGTATAAGAGTGGCACGGTTGATGTGAGAGAACAAGTGAAGGAGTGACAAGAAAAAGTAAAGGATATAGAGGGGTAGAGGAAAACAATTTCAAACGGAGTATAATTGGAGATTTGAAAGACAGCCGTCGAGCTATGATAGGTAGATATAATGTGATTACGGGCATGCTCCCTGTGGCCTGCTCAGGTTTAATCATATTGCAGGTCTGTACTACCACATTCAAGATCCACAGCTCTCTGATGGCTATTCACCCACAAGCCGGATTCGCAAGTCTGTCACAAACGCTAGGTAAAGATATAGCCTATAAACAAATGTCAGCCAGAGCATGCTAAAACGCACACTGTTTCGACATGTGAGGAATATATGTTGCAGAATTTATTTTATTATGTATAAGTAACAAACAAAAACAAGTCACTTTTCTGTAAAGGTAAAGATGTAGATTAACCATAGGTCAATACAAATGCATTTTCAGCTGTTTAATCTATTGTGCTGGAGGCTTTAAAAATATAGTTGTGGCAAGCTTTAAAGGGCGGGTTTACTGCGATTTCACTTTTTTGATTTTAAATAGTGTGTAATGTTGCTGTTGGTGCATGAACAGTATCTGCAAAGTTGCAACGCTGAAAGTTCAGTGTAAGCAGAGATATCGTCTTTTAAAAATCAGGAAGTATAATTGCCTACAAAAACGACTCGAATTGGGACTACAGCTGGGTTATGGTACGTAACTAACCCACACATTTGCATTAACCACTCCCTCCGGAATATGCAGAAACGGGCATGATCATTCAGCAGCTCCTTGTCGAGTGTGTTGTTGTTCAAGCAGCTGTCAGGTCTACTTCGTCAACAATGGATACAATTTATGTTTGATTATGTTCCTGAAAGTGACGATCGTAATCTAGCTCTCTGTGCTGCGCATTTTACGGAAGATAGCTTCCAGAATCTCCACGAGTTCAAAATTCAACAAGAAACTGTTACTAAACATGAAGCAGATCCAACTTTAAAACAAGAGGCAGCAGTTGTTGGGACACAACCTGTAAGTAGGCTAAGACTTAATCATTTTAAATGTATTTGTATAATTCCAGACGTAGCCTTGTGTTTTATTATTTTTCAAATGCCAATGCTGGCTTTATAAGCTACTGGTTATGCTATTTTGTGTCAACGACAAACGCGTACAAACATTATGGACCTAAATTTTGTATAAGTACTAATGTTGTAAACGTATTTTTCATGTTAAATATGTTTTATGACGTTATTTTCGATTTGATCAAGAACATAAACTTGCCAACGCTGTTTGTGTTTAACATTAGTAGCCAGCCAGTTGCTATTGTTGCCAGTCAGATACTATTGTGTAAAACAAACGTGCATAAAGTAAAAAAAAAATTGCAAATTATCATTCAGAAACCTTTATTAAGAGCCGTGTGTGGTGAGGTTCTGCTTGACTCTCTTCATCACGGCTTTTTCGGTCTGATTCTGCCTCAAACTGATACTGCAGTCTCGACACATATTTACTTCCGGACCGGAGCTCGTGTCTCCCGTAAAGGTAATGGGCGTTAACCTTCCGGACAACGTGAGCGACAGTTTAGCCAATCACACACCGGCCCAAACAAACCAATCTGGGCCCACAACGTCATTCTGAGGGAATGTTTTCATAGAATCAGGAAGTGAACCGCTCATTCAGGGGACAGAGGAGAGCACAGCTGACAATAAAGGTGAAATTTATGAAAAATAAGACTTTTAAAAAAGAAAAAACACAGATACATGTTATATTGCACCCCATACACACAATCATACAAAGAAAAAAAGCAGTAAACCCCACCTTTAACATTTAGCTTTAGGCTAGAGGCTAATTCTAACAATAACAATCTATATTAAGGAGCAACAAGAGCAGTATTTGTCAAATTTTTCCTGGTCATATCATAAATTAAAGATTGTCCTTCAAAACAAAGCATACATGTCCTCACAAACAGTGGCCTGTGCTCATACAGGTATTAAAATAAGTTGTGGCTAAAATGATGCAGATAATGAGTGCATTCTAACAAGCCTTTTCTTTTCCATGTACATTTCAAGAACATGGTTCTAATCTCCAAACGATTTTACTATGTCTATAAATACCAAATAAAAACAAAGCACAAGCTTTATAAGGTCATCTTAACAGTACAGGGCTTTAACTATTTGCACCATATACAAGTCATTAAATATTTACAACCAACCCTGGACTGTCGTTCTATACATGCTTTAGAAATAAAAGCATGGCAATTTAACAACAAAGCAATTTTAAGCTCAAGACTTACAGTAACTCAAGTTAACATGGTGGAAAAGAAAGCTAAGAAAATGTCTTGAATTTTAAAATTAGAAGGCAAGAATAATCCATGTCAGTCTCAATGGAAAAACATGGCTATTTTTGTGACATTTTGCCTTTTGTGATGCTTTCAATCAGAGCAACATTCAACACAAATAAGTGGCATTTAATTGATAATAGGCCCTCTAATCATATTTTTTTTTGTGAATGAGAATAACAGTTGATTGTTAATTTCAGCTGGAAACTGCACTGAAATTGCAGGTAGATGCAGACTTTTCCAATGTAAGATAATCTGATTTTCCAGATTTATTCAAAAACAGGCAGTGACCAGCAATACAACATACATTTCAATTTATTCCACTTAACTGGAGGCAGCATGTGATAATTTTGTTTCGAGGGGCAAGGAGGAATTTTACACCGTAAAATACTTTCATTGGATTTACATCAGATAAAACCGCCAAAACGTACTGATTTAGAGTATAAAAGCACAGCTCGGAGGCTGCTTCCCTGGTTTCATCATCTGAAGCGCAATGTAAGATCGCAGAGTCGACAGAGAAAAATCTTTAGGGCCTCTAGGACTACGGAGAGATCCCAAATAGGAAGGGAAGGTGTGGTTGGTTTATCCAACTGGCTCCTCTAAGGAAGTGGAGGACCAGCGCATTCCTTCTTAACGACTGGCCTTGCTTCGACTCAGCAAACGCTGCAACGTCCACCACATAAACTTTAAGCGTAGATGGGGACCTACCCTTCCAACAGCTCTTGAAGGAAGCTGCGCACCTGTGAGACATCACCCGTACGTGGGTCCAGATTTCTGTCTGTTGGTGCACCATTTGGAGAACACAGGCCATTTTAGACGCATAGAGCCATCTCGATGGAGGGAGCTCTAGACTGCGGGATCATGTTCATAATTCCTTTTGGCAGGACAACAGGTATCTGTTGATCGAGCTGTGAGCTTGAGAGAGGAGGTCTCTCCTCACCGGGATCGGTCATGGGGCTGTGCTAGACAGCCGCGTTAGGTCTAGGAACTATGTTTGGTTCTCCCATCGTGGGTATATAAGGAGCACCGGGCAAAGTGATTCCCTGTTTCTATTGATTACCTGTGGTAACGTTAGAGTCGGAGGGAATGCGTACAGTGGGCGTCTGGGCCAGAACTGTGCCAGCACGTCCTTGTTCTTCAAGAAGAACACTGGACAATGAGCGTTGCCCTTTGATGCAAATAGGTTGACGTCCGCTCTGCCGAAAAAGCACCATATCAACTTGATCTTTTCAGGAGATTGAGACCACTCCCAGGGGGAATATTGTCCCTGGACAGCCTTTCTGGGCCATCATTCAGGTTCCCTGGCACATGCGCAGTTCACAGAAAGTGCTGGGCCCAAACAAGGAGGCGTTCCGCCAGATCGCAAAGGCTCATGGATCTAACACCACCCTGACGGTTCACATAAGACACAACAGACATGTTGTCCAAGCGGACTAGAACTTGTTGGTCCTGTATGAACGGGAGGAAGCGCTTCAGCGTGTTCTTGACCGCCAGCATCTCCAGACAGTTAATGTGAAGGCATTTATCTTGGTCTGACTACAGGCCAAACACCGGTCTGCCCTCGAAAAGGCTGAGTTGGAGGTGTCTGTCAGAGATGACCGTTCGATGTGAAATAACTCCCACAGTCACCCACTGCTGGTACCAATCAGCTGGTAACCAGGGCTTCAGAGTTGAAATGCAGCTCTGAGACACTCTGATCTGCTTGTAGCCGAGCATCCATCCTCGGGGAGACCCAAGCTTTTCAAATGACTGAGGAGCATAGTTCTGTGAGATACGAGTTCTATCTCCGACTGTGCCAGAATCAGCCAATCGTCCAAATAGTTCAGAATGTGCACGCCCTTCCAGGCACTTCGTGCTAGGGACAGGCCGAACGGGAGGACGGTGTACTGATATACCTGTCTGTCGAAGGCGAATCTCAAGAAGGGCCCGTGACGGGGTATATAATCTGAATCTGAAAATTAGCGTCTTTCAGATCAAAGAGTTATAAACCAGTCCCTCGGGTGAATTTGGGAGAGAATCTGTCTGGAATCTCTCTTGTAATAATTTTGAATGCTCTTCTCATGAGAGCTTTGTTCAAAAATCTCCTATCTAAAATAGGTCTCAGACCTCCGTTCTTCATGGGAAGAAAATAATAGCTGTAAAAGCCTGACTCGCTCAGAGAAGGCGGTACCAGTTCTATGTCCCCTTTGCACAGCAGTTTGGCTATTTCTGTGCGAAGTAGATCTGCTACTTCCGCATTCACTGTCAACTCGATCCATGCTTAGAAACGTGGGGGATGATGAGCGAACTGTAGTGCATAGCCCTGTCTTATTGTTCTCAGCACCCATTCTGAAACCCCCGGAATTGCTTCCCATGCTTTTGTATGTGTGGCCAAGGGGAGAATGGTCTTTGGATCATGATCGCCGCACACGGTGGGCTTGGGGAACTGAACCAGAGATGTGGTCCAGAAGATGGCGGAGTGACTGCTTTGGCACTGAATAGTCTGCAGGGTCGACATAGACAGCTCCTCACAGTGGACGCAAATGCGAGGGCTGTGTGGTCTGGGCTCAGACAGAGAGCGTAGATCACATGGCGGTCTCCGGCACTGAGTGGGAGCTGCGAATCATTCTGAAAAGAACCCTTGCGCTCTTTTAGAGAGAAGTGTGTGTCGCAGCTGCGAGCACACACACAGTAAAAAGTAATAGGCAAAAAAGGATGTGTCGCCGGATAGCGTTGCTGGCACGGAAGGCATGAGAAGTCGACCGGCTTCCTCAGGCGCTTTCCTCTGCTTGCAGTCACTGATTTGCGAAGGTGACGGCTTCTCTCTCAGCGCAGTCTCATGCCAATTCGTCATATGACTGACGTTTGGGACGTCTTTTGACCATTCGTCAATATACGACTTTTAGGGCCCCCTTAACGTCGTAGATGACGTTATGGGATCCTAACTCTACCCCAGACCTAAACCTAACCCTAAACCCAACTCGTCACCTAACTGACGTTAAAGGTAAAGCGTCAGTTGTATGACGACCCGGGATCGTCATCTACCAATGTTTAAGGGGGCCCTAAAAAGTCGTATATTGACGAATGGTCAAAAGACGTCCCAAAACGTCAGTTATATGACGAATTGGGATGAGACTGTGTTCCCTATCGAGGGAACTCAAACTGCGTCAAAGTGACACTTTGGGGGAACGCCCCTCAGCGTAGCGTCTCTGAAGCATGAATGAAACTAAGCCAATCTCCGATTGGATCAACGTGATGACGTGATGTGTGACGACACATAGGCGGAAGCATATATAAGGAACCGGCATACACAACATGTCAGCTTTCTGTTCTTCAGCTAAGCGCTCTCTGTGACTGTCAGTCTTATTTATTGTTTGTCTGTCAATCTCCCTAAAACCATGGCGAGTGAGAATTTCAGGCGGTGTGTGCATCCTTGCCCTCGTTACATCACGGGCAGGGACACACACCAACTGTGTACACATTGTTTGGGAATGCAGCACGCGCAGGCAGCTCTCGAGGGAGCTGCTTGCGAGCATTGTGAGGCTTCACCGCTCCGCGTGCTGCGTTCCCGGCTGGCCCTTTTCAATGAAGAGGGTCAGCCTCGCGAGCCCCGTGGTGCGGGACCCGCGTCCGCTGAGGCGGCGCGGCGACGCTCTTCATGGGGCTCGCAAATGGATCTGTCTGGGGATCCCGAGGCTGCTGAGGCACCTTCTCGGGATTCATCGGGCAGTTCCGATGTACTCGAGCCTCGCGCAGAAGCCCGCCCAGCGGCTTCTTCTGCGCGAGCTCGAGGATCCGATGCTTGAGCTGTCTGCCTCCGAGGAGGTGGACGTGCTCAGCATCGAGGGGGCGGGGATTTCGGGGATGACTCGCCACCCCGTGTTCCCGCATATGAGGAGCTGGTAGAGGTTGTTTCCCGTGCAGTGGCTCATTTAAATATCGATTGGCCTCAAGAAAAGCAGGAAGTGCAGGTTAAAAGCAAACTAGATGAGCGCTTCCTGCAGCACAGGGAACAACCTCATCATCGGGGCTTACCGTTTTTTCCTGATTTGCATACTGAGGTGTGTAAATCATGGAAAAAACCTCATTCTTCTCGTGTCTCCAATCCCACTGTGTTAAAATATAGTAACATCATGGGGGCACGAGAGAATGGTTATGGGATGATGCCACAGGTTGAACAGCCTTTAGCTAATTATTTATCACCTGAGTCGGCATCATCCTTTAAAGCCCCGGTGCTGCCCACCAAGCCGTGCAGAGAAACATCTTCGCTGGTGGGCAGGGCATATATGGCTGCGGGTCGGGCTGGTGCGAGTCTTCACACCATGGCGCTTCTCCAAGCGTACCAGGCCGACCTTCTTAGAGATATTGATGAGGGCGAGGGACCAACTCCGGAGGATGTGGCGGAGTTGAGGAAGGTCGCTGATTTGTCTCTCCGAGTCACCAAGGAGACGGCCCGCGCTGTCGGTCGCTCCATGGCGGCAATGGTGGTCTCGGAGAGACATTTATGGTTAAATCTGACGGGCATCAGGGAGAAAGACAGGGCTTTTCTCCTCTGATGCCCCGATTCCGCCTTCTGGCCTGTTCGGCGACGCCGTTAATACCGTTGTCGACAGGTTTCAGGAGGCGAAAAACAATCAGCGGCCTTCAAACAATTTCTCCCTCGCCGCTCAGTCTCTAAGAAGTCTGCCCCCAGTGGGCAGCCGCAGCCTCAGCCAGGTACCAGCTCCTCCACCTACAGGCAGGTTCAGAAAGAGAGCGTCGCGTCTAGAGCCCCCCTCAAGGAGCTTGGGGGCATAGACGGCGCTCTCAATCTAAACCGCAAGCCAAGCAGGGCGACCTGAGGGCCGTCCTGCAGGCTGAAGAAAACCTCTAAGAGGTCCTAGCCATGCTAGGATCTCTGCGGGCAGCCCCACCCGTGATGGAGCGACCGAGGTCGTCTCCCTCGCGGAGCCCGCAGGAAAACGATGTTGTTCTCCCGCCGTCGAGTGCGTTTCGGGACACATCGGTTTCCAGACGGTGAGGGGCCTGCGCTAGCTCTCCCCGCACATTCACCAAATGTATGGATGTAGCTCTAGCACCTCTGAGGCTCCAGGGCATCAGGGTGCTCGAACTGTGTAGACGACTGGCTAATTCTGGCCCAGTCTCAAGAGCAGGTGGTTCAGCATCGAGATGTTGTTCTTGCCCACATCCAGAAGCTGGGTTTGAGACTAAACACGAAGAAGAAGAGCGTGCCTAGATACCAGCCCAAAGGACTACGTTCCTGGGAGTGGTATGGGGATTCGGTCACCGATGCGGGGCACCGATTGTCTCCCGCGCGTGTCGAGTCACATTCTGGCCACAGTGGCTGGGATAAAGCTAGGCCAAGCCATCACTGTCAAGCATTTCCAGAGAGTGTTGGGACTCATGGCAGCAGCATCCAACATCATTCCATTCGGCCTGCTGCACATGAGGGCCCTCCAGTGGTGGTTGAAAACCAAGGGGTTCTCCCCGAGGGGAAACCCAGTCCGCACAATCAGAGTTACGCGCAGATGCCTTCGTTCTCTGGTTATGTGGAAGAAAGCTTGGTTCCTGTCCCAAGGTCCAGTGTTGGGAGCATCATGTCGCCGGAGAACCGTTTCGACAGACGCTTCCCTCACGGGCTGGGGCGCGGTCATGGACGGCCGCTTCACGAGAGGTCTATGGCAGGACCATCATTCCTCCTGGCACATAAACTGCCTGGAAATGTTGGCGGTCTCCCGGGCTCTGAGGAGCTTCCTGACGGACCTCAGAGGTCACCACGTCCTCGTGAGGTCAGACAGCATGTCGGTGGTGGCCTATATAAACCATCAGGGGGGCCTGAGGTCTCGCCCTCTATGCAGACTGGCGCATCAGATCCTCCTGTGGTCCCAGGGGAAACTGTTGTCTCTGAGAGCAACATACATCCCGGGAAGTCTAAATCAGGGAGCAGACGTCCTGTCGAGACAGGGGCTGAGGCCCGGGGAATGGAGACTTCACCCCGAGGTGGTGGAGTCAATATGTCAGAGGTTCGGCCCAGTGGAAGTGGACCTGTTTGCGTCTCGAGAGACGACCCACTGTCCACTGTGGTTTTCCCTCACCCCTCCAGCCCCGCTGGGGCTGGATGCTATGGTACAGACATGGCCGAGGCTGCGTCTGTATGCGTTTCCCCCGATCGCTCTGCTCCCGGGAGTTCTAGAGAGGGTCCGTCGCGACGGGATCAGTCTACTGTTGGTAGCCCCGTTGTGGCCGGCCCGAGTATGGTTCTCAGACATAATATTGCTCCTAGACGGCCCTCCATGGGAGATTCCCCTCAGGAGGGACCTGCTGACACAGGCGGAGGGCTCAATATTTCACCCTCGGCCAGAACTATGGAAACTGTGGGTCTGGCCCCTGAGGGGGCACAGTACCTAGAGGCCGGCCTGTCAGCTGGAGTAGTGGAGACCATACTCAGCTCTAGAGCTCCCTCCACGAGGAAACTGTATGGTTTAAAGTGGAATGTCTTTATTAATTGGTGTAGGAGGCGGGAGGTTGACCCAGTTAACTGCCCAGTGGCTTCAGTGCTGGAGTTCCTCCAAGATCGCTTCTCCTCTGGTCTTACCCCGTCCACGCTCAAGGTGTATGTGGCTGCCATTGCGGCTTTCCACGCTCCATTGAGTAATGGGCCTCTGGGGAGACACCAATTGATCGTACGTTTCCTCCGTGGGGCTTGGAGGATGAGACCTGCGGCTCGTACCAGGGTTCCCTCTTGGGACCTGGCAGTAGTTCTCGAAGGGTTGGCTGAGGCCCCCTTCGAGCCACTGGAGTCGGCTGAGGCCAAGAACCTAACGCTGAAGGTCGCTTTTCTGTTGGCCATCACTTCTCTGAGGAGGGTGGGAGATCTTCAGGCGCTCTCTATATCAAACGAGTGCCTGGAGTTTGCTCCAGGCAACATTAAGGCCTTCCTTCACCCTAGGCCAGGCTACCTGCCTAAGGTGCCATCTAATGTGGCACGGCCTACGGTTCTGCAGGCATTTCATCCTCCACCTCACCTGACGACAGATGAGGAGAGACTTCATAGGCTCTGCCCTGTCAGAGCACTAAGAATATATATTCAGAGGTCCTCTTCATGGCGGGAAGGCGGACCAGTTGCTGGTGTGTTTCGGGTCGCCCAAAAAGGGGCTTCCGGCTTCAAAACAAACCATCAGCAACTGGATTGTCAATGCGATTTCCACAGCTTATCAGGTGCGCGGTATGCCTTCACCTTTGGCTGTGAGGGCTCATTCCACTAGAGGCATAGCGTCCTCTAGGGCCCTTCTCGCAGGGGCTCCCATCCAGGAAGTCTGTGATGCAGCTGGATGGGCTACCCCACATACCTTTATTAGGTTTTACAGCTTAGACATTCCGTCGACACCCGGCTCTCTTGTGCTCGCGTCCTGAGTGTGCCTGTGAGCAGCTTCACACCAGGACAGGCAGGGCGCGTTGTGGCGTAGTGGGTACTCGTTCCCCCAAAGTGTCACTTTGACGCAGTTTGAGTTCCCTCGATAGGGAACGTCCTCGGGTTACGACTGTAACCCTTGTTCCCTGAGAAGGGAACGAGAACTGCGTCTCGTGGCCACGCCTTCCCCTGCCTGGGAGCGCTTGCTTCATCACAGAAGCTGACATGTTGTGTATGCCGGTTCCTTATATATGCTTCCGCCTATGTGTCGTCACACATCACGTCATCACGTTGATCCAATCGGAGATTGGCTTAGTTTCATTCATGCTTCAGAGACGCTACGCTGAGGGGCGTTCCCCCAAAGTGTCACTTTGACGCAGTTCTCGTTCCCTTCTCAGGGAACAAGGGTTACAGTCGTAACCCGAGGACGTTACTCCCCAACCGCTGGATCTCTCTAGATCCAGCGGTACGAAGAGCTTTGCTGAAGAGATGAAAATTAGGGAAGCAGCCGCGACCCCGTAAGAGAATCGAGTTTCATCTCCTGCTGTTGCATGTCTAATCCTAATTTGAGCCATGTTTGATTCCTCCACACAAGGTTTCCTTTCTTACAATTGCACAACAGGAAGAGCACGGGTGCCAGACCATGGACACGAGACAATTAATCTCCTTCCCCTTCATCCTCATAACACACAAGTGGTGGATTCTGTATATATCCCCATTACTGAAACAGTAATTAGAAAAGAAACCATGGCACTTTCTGCATATTGTGAAATGACCAGCAAGCCTTTTCTTTAATTAGATCTGTAACAGTTGGAAAAAATGGTCTCTCCTCAGTATTTCTTAGAAAACATAATTCAATTATTAGATAAAGGGAAAATAATTTTATTTTTTTATTTTTATTTTTATCTTTACTCCAGCTATTATGTAGGTATGTGATATTGCCCTCTGACTCTGTGGTATTTTATGTGTTTTATTATTATTTTTTTAATTTATTTTAATTTATTTTTTGTCTGTGGTGTTTAAGCCTTAAATGCATGAATACTTCACCAATCATTATTACATATTTGAGTCTTTAGCGACCCGGATCTATATCTAACACTAAGGGATCTCCAGCTGTCGCAATAACATAAAACTCTCCTGATATTAGAGTAACCATTACAGAAGAATCAAATAAAGGCTAAATTGTTACCTTTATTTCAATTCAGTTTGATGTCCATTCAAAGCTCATTTCCCAGTACATCCAGTTTCTGCCTCATATTCACGAATCTCAAACATATTATCAAAACTATCATTTTCAACATCTTTAAAATCAATATTCCGATCGCTGACAGCTTTTTTACCAGATCCACCATCAAGTGACAGTGAGCCTAATATTGGATTGATTTCAGTACTTGCTCTTCAGTAAAGCCAATTTCAGCCAATTGGCATTGAGCCAATTTCAGGTTTGGCTGATGAAAATGTCTATTCTTTATTTTTTTTGCCTGCAGTAACTATGAGCTAATCGTGACTTCATCACTGTGTATCCGACATTGCCAAATTGTGGAATAAATGTGAATTGCACTTATTCAGTCATCAAAGATTGAATTATTGTTGTACAGAAAACATACTTCCACTGTTACACAGCTCCTATATGATTTTTTACAAAATATGAGTGGGAAAACAGGCATTCTTTTACAATTGTATTATTTAATTTATTGTTATATTGTTTATAATGAATTGATTGTGGAATATCAGGAAGGTTTGTCTAAATGAAAAAAAAAATAATAATATTTAGGAGGAGGGTAGTGACTGACGTTACAAAATCATAGTAGCTGTCAAGAAATTATCGCAGCATATTAATTAAGAGGGTCATAAACATTGTTACATATACAAATTTAGCTGTGCAGGATAGTGCCTCATCCTGGTTAGCCAAACATTTGGGTGCCAATCAGCAAAGGGGAGATGTTTTCTTTTGTGAAACACATCCATTGTGGAAACTACCTAATTCTATATCATTAAAATCCCCCTCAGTTAAAAGCTTTCTTCAGAATAAAAACATACTGAACTTGGGCAGGCGTTTAAATGGTATGGATTCAAATTATAATTTTGATTTATCAGAGTACTCATGAATGGCTTGGAATATTAGAAAAAAAAAACTTCCAGTACATCTGACATCAGCACCATGAATCTCAATAATAAGGCACTTACAGCTCCACTAGTAGCATCTACAGTTTATCACTATCAAAAGAGGAGACAACGACCTTACAGTTTTGTGAAGCATGGCAATTAAATCATTGTCATATTTATCAAAAATATTAATACAGCATGGGCCAAATGAAACAAACTGTTACATTTACTGTCTTTACATTCACTACCAGCAACACTGTTTGGTTGAGAGTTAAAGGTGCAGTGCAGTCTAAGAGCCCTATTTTGACAAAGTGTCAAAGCGCAAGTGACTTTGTGGGTGGATCCCGGCGCTGTTGCTATTTTACCGGCGGGATAAATGCCTCTTGCGCCAGGCGCAAATCTAAAAGGGTCGGTCTGAAGTAGTTTCATTATTCATAGGTGTGGTTTGGGCATGACAGAATAAGAGCGTGTTATCACATTCCCTTTAGGAGCGTGATGAACAAGGTGCGCTTGTTCCATGGCGCAATACTATTATAACGGCACATTTACCAGGCGCGCTTCAGAATCGGTTCACAGCCGAGGAGATCGACGTTCTCGTCAGGGCCGTAAAAGAAAGAGAAGTGACATTGGGGATAGGACAAACCCACCCAAATTAGCTTTGGCTAAACATGCTTATAATAATTTGGGTAAATGTGTAAGGTTTATTTTTTCCCATCGTCATGAACACAACAATGATTTCCCTCGTGTTTTAATAGTTTTCCTTATAATAATGTATCATTTGCAAAAAGTAAAATGCATCTGTGTAGATGAGAGAATCATCTACAGTGTATGCGCGTTGTAAACACTCTGTACTATGGCCAAGCATGTCGCGTTCAAAATAGCATCTGAATGTTGGCGCAACACAACCATTTTTTTTCTGGTCAGTGGCGCAAATGTTTTCTGGAACTGCAAAATAGCACCAGGGATTGTTTGCACCGAAACACACCTCCTTTTCTCCGCTGAACAGCCCAGGGAGCGCAAGTTCATCCCCTATTTCAGATATCAACAATGTTCAACAATGACTCTTCAGAAATCACTTACTGTGCCTTTAACTGCAGCTATGCTTATAGATCTAATTTAAATCACTATTACACATTTTTGCTCTTTAATCATTATCTCTTCCCCATTTGATTTTCAGTAACAAATTGACAAATCAATTGAGTTCAGAAAAGGAGGAAAAACGCTAGTGTTATGTTAATGTGAAGCTGCAGCACATTTACTTATACGAAATGTAGAGAGGCAGGTTTGAAGGTATGGAACGTGATATCGAGATTCAACTGCCATGCAAATGATCCATGGCCATGAAGAATTGATGAGCACCCAAGCAAGCCAGCGGTGATTAACAGAGCTAAGAGCTATGGTAATGTACACAGACATGTCTTTATTGATGACTTAGCTTGCAGCAATGCATTATGTAAAGTGTCAAAGTCACAAGAGGCATTGCTCTGTACTGTAAGGACAAGCACAAATACACTCATGCTTGAATGCATAAATACGAAACTAACTGAGCAAGTGTCCCAGATAATGAATTCTCAATATACTGTCCAACTAGTACACATCTTGCCCTGTGGGAGCACTTAACACCATGCAAAACAGCCCTAAAGCCCAACCCTACAACACAGCAATGTGTAGCACCAGCACATATGCTACATTCATTATGGGCTCCAAAAACTCATTTAGAGGAGACATCACAGAGAAAACATATGTTCTATATCCAAACCAGCACATCACTTCTAAGTCTGACACAATGCGTATTTAAGTATTGGTACAACTGGCATTTTGTTATATAACATGTAAGGTATTTATAAAGCAAAATAAATTGTAGGGATTGGTTCTGATGTTTGAGAATAAAACTGAAATGTCTGTAAAAAAGGAACGAAATATACTATAATTTTCTGTATTGATTTGTTTATTTTTTTTTTTTTTTTTTTGACAGATGTTTTAAAGAGGTCATTGGATGCCGAATTCACTTTGTTTGCATTTAAATGTGTATTTACAGTATGTGGAAACAACCATGACAAAAATACCATTCACTTGTTTATATATATATATAAATATATATATTTATATATATATATATATATATATATATATATATATATATATATATATATATATATATATATATATATGTTATATATTTATATATATATATATATATATATATATATATATATATATATATATATATATATATATATATATATATATCCTCAAAGTTCTAAACAATAATCAAGCCATTTGGATTTTCTGAACAATATGATGTCAATTTGTTCATGCTCCACCCATGACCACTGAATGACCTGCCCCTCAGCATATTTCCACCCTCAGCCATTTGTATATTGCCTGCCAAGGCAGCACATTATGTGCATTGTGTCAACAACCCCCATGGAAGAGATGAGTGGGGTGAGCAGATGCTCATTATGATTTAAAGAGACATGCACCAAAAAGGGTCACTGTAAACAGAGCTGTTTTTGAGGAGGTAAAATGGGTGTTGTTTTACACAACCATTGAGGATTTCAACCAAAGTATGTTACAAACATTATATGAAGACTCTAAAGAATCATACTAACTTGTGGAAAATGGCATCTGATGACCCCTTTAAAGGGTCATGAAAATTAGCTCACAATCTTTTTTGAAAAATGCAACTTAAATTGGCATGGATAGCTGTAGAAGAAGGGAGGGAGCTGGGTATGGTATGGCCATCACTGTCAATGTCCATTGCATATCGACTGTCACTAAAAAGCAGCGGTAAAATGTGAGGAAATGCTAGATTTGTTAGATAGCTGGCAAAGTTTATGAAATACACTGACACTTTATTAGCTATTGTCCTTTTTCAAAAGTAACTGAATGCCCAGCTACATATATCAGCCTACAGTAATCTTAATTCTTTTTAAAACATATTAAATGTAGGCAACACGGTATAATTACAATGTCATTAGAAAATATATAGTGGTTTCTATAGACACTATAAATGCAATTGAAAATGAATTGTCGGGTTAAAAAAAAAAAAAAAAAATCTGTGCATAGCCTATAGATCTACGCTCCCTGAACCCCCATAATAAAGATGGCTCTGCGGATGTGGATGATTCTCCATTTTAAAGCACAGTCTCACACAAACACACCTCTGAAGGGATAGGAAAGTCCTCGGGGATACCGCATCACTCGCAAGACGCAACTTGGATCCAGTCGTCAACAAGGCGAAGTCCACCATGTCTCCACTTGTCGCAGCTCTCTCTCTCTCTCGCTGCAGTGTGTGCCGAAAATATTTGCGGCACACACTATAGTTTAGATCAAAGACTGTTTAGCACGTGTTGGGGAGTAACGGAATACATGTACCGCCGTTACGTATTCAGAATACAAATTATGAGTAACTGTATTCCGTTACAGTTACAATTTAAATAGTTGGTATTTAGAATACAGTTACATTGTTGAAATCAATGGATTACACGGCGATACTCCTCTGTTTCACGAGTTTATTCACTGTCTAAATAAAGTAAGGCAACTCAGCATTTCTCAGAAGCCCCAATATGAAAAAGAAAAAATGTGCGGCGGTTTGCGTGACCAGTCACAACGAGTCGGAAGAGGAGCAGCGCGGGAGCTAGATTAGAGATGGAGCCGGAACAACAGAATGCAGAATCGCCTCACACCCCTTCCAACTGGACAGGAGTTATCCTTCCCGTCCAGATGCAGTGCTCCCACATCTTTAAATTACTGTAAGTATTATTTGAAGTTAACATTATAAAATACGTAGACCTACAGCACAAAATAAATACTTTAAAATCGGGCAATCCAGCACTATGGACGTGCTTTGCAGTCAAAACTTGAAATAGAAAATCTCAGAAAATGCATTTAATACGAATATATTGAAATGTCTGTTTATATTGCCATACTCCCGTAATAAAGGACTCCAGACATCAGAAAAACATCTGTTTACTCATGTGTTTTCTATGAGGGAAATAAACATGCGTGTGACGCATAAAATCTTAACTTATTTTTTAGTAGCCTACTTCTGTGAATTATGCTCAAACCAAAAGTAATACTACCCACCGGATAAAGAAGGGTTGGCTCTCCACAGAACATAAAATATTCTTTTTATGAAATTTTTGCGTTCGCATAGGAAAAAAACTATGTTAGGCTACGGACATGACCACTCTGAAAGCGGCACTAAAAAGATTTAAAACTTTTACAGCTCAAACAGAAAGCATAAAGCCTTTCTTTTGAGTGAAATTCGTTTTAAATTATTATCTCTTAATTTTAGTAAATGTTTCATCAATTAATTGCCTGGATTTGAATTGAATTGAACTGGAGCTCGTCATAAACTAACCAAAAGTTAACGTAAGATTATATTTGCCATATAGACAAGTCTACTTTTAAACATAACAATTCAAAATGAAACAAAACAAACTGCTCTCTGCTTATGTAATCTGTATGAAATGCGCATTTTTCTCTGGCGCGTTTAGCCAGGCTACTACAAAGATCGTGAGTCAGCATCATCAAATTCATCTTTGCAGGTGACCGTGACACAGAAAACACGTGTTTATTAATAAACAATTTAAATATCTCCTTGCTATATTTGACATATTCATATTCATTAGGCTACTTTTGCCGGTTCTTTGTGACAGCTTTTAGGTGCTTTATTGGCAGTGCCATATCCCTCCATGTTACAACGTGTCACCACCGCATCACCCTTCCGCATACTCTTATAAAATGCAGTTTAATGTGGAAGTAATCCAAGTATTCAGAATACGTTACTCAGATTGAGTGACGTAACGGAATACGTTACAAATTACATTTTGGGACATGTATTCTGTATTCTGTAACGAAATACGTTTTAAAAGTATCCTTCCCAACACTGCTGTTTAGATGGGTCTGCGGTTGATGGCAAACCAACCGTCCCAGGGTGCGTTTTCCAAAAGCATCGTTTGTCAACTATGGTCGCAAGTTCCGTCGTTATCAGCATAGTTCAAACGTGTCGGTGTTTCCCGAAAGAGAGTCTAGCCCTGGCAGCACTGCGGGGAACATATTCAACACACTTAGACTTTGCACCATGAAAACAAACACTCTCATCTACTATGCGATCTCACAGTTTGACATGTTTGTCGTTGGAAAGATCCACAAGGTGTCATGAATAATTAAGAGACCGTGTCTTCTCATAGGATTAGAAAACTCAGTATCATTAATAACTATGAGACATCAATAAGTCATCAATGCACTAACAGTGCACGGCCAGTCACAGCGGGTGACTGTGGACACGATGAAGATTTTAAACCCGGAAGACAAAAAAGCGGGAAAAAACTCAAATTTAACCATTTTAACCCTACTATTAAATCTAACAGATTGTCTTCAATGGTGTTCGACACACGTACCTTAGTATGTTAAAATCTCATGACCTCAGGGGTTTCATGACCTTTTTAATTGCTTTTTATGAATTAGGCATTGCATTGTGTTGTGTTTCAGGGAGAAATGAAAGGTAAATTTAATAGGGTTTAAGGATGCATTAAAGTGTAAGGGAAGGGTCAAGTGTGTAATTAATTAATTACAGCTGTTATTACATTGAGGTATTTTAAAATATAAGTACAATGTTTAAATGTGTGTGCATAATTACTGCATTGTAACAAATTATTAATTTAAATGATTCTACATAGTAGTTAAATACAGTATATACTTAGTCCTACTAATTTAAAGTGGGACCAGGTATAATTTGCCTCCTAAATTCAGGAATTTAGAAATGCTCATTGCAATTCTGACCGGCACATGGCTTGATTCCTGAGCTCTTCTCTTACAAATAATGCTAAGAAAGAAGAAGTGCTTGAAAAATAGAGGAATGCATTCAGAGCTGAGGACTATGGTACAATTTCTTTAAAGAATCACTGGATTGCAAAATCGCCCATTAGATGGAGGCTAACCTCACTCCGTATCCCTGGTAGGCCATTAGGCCTGCATGAAGTCTTTAGCACAGTTTGGATTTTTTGGTCTGTCTAGCAACTGCTTTAGGAGACAGAAAAGGTAAATTATAATTTTTATGCTTTTGTAAAGTTATCTGCAACCACATATTATACTCTATTTAACTGGTGCCTTACACATCAAGACGCACTTGATATATTTAAGCTCTTAGATGATCCTCCACATTATTTTATCATCAATGAACACTTGATCATGGAGATAAATGAAGGCCTACTCCATCTCTAATTAGTTGAGAAGCACTCTCATGACCTTGAGCTGATTGGCTGGGATTAATAGGCCATGCCTGGAGAGGACAACTCTGGTTCGATTGTCGACATGGGGGAGGACTCCGAAGACTAGAACCTTGTTAATTCAAAGAAAGCACAATGTAATGTAATTAACTATGCCATCCATCTATTAATTTGCAATCTGAAGCAGAAACAAATGAGTAATCATAACTAAACGAGATCAGATGACTTGTGAAATGTACTGTGCAAAAAAGTCGAGACTGCTGTCCCACACAAGAACTATACTTTACCAAGAACATTCATTTCTAATCGTGTCTGTGTCCAATGCATGATGTTTTCGAATATAAACCATTTGGCTCTGTCTCTCTTTCTACATTTCTTGTTCCTCCTCCTCTTTTTTTCTATACCTGAGAACATGTTGAAGGTGCCATTGGCACATTATACCTTTAATTAAATTGTTCCTTTTATTTTGTGATTAATAGAACTTTGCAATAATCTGCAGAGCTTTTGTTGAACACACAAGCCACTTCAATGACCTTAATAGGAGCAGCAGTCCTAATTCTATGGCAGTGAAGTAATATGTTTTTGAAATTACTATTCCCATAGCAGAGCCCTCAAGTCATATGCTGATGTCATTTCATTACCTTTGGAATATGAATGGCACATAAAGTAGAAGAGAGTAATAAAGACATGTCAGAAGAAGAGATTCTCTTTTTGCCAAGTAGGTTAGGCCTATCAGTTTTACCCACTGCAGATCTGGAAATGTGCCCTTCACGCGCTGACATGCTTTACTTCCTTTCTTGAGCACATGATGTTGATTAAGTCTCATCAAAGGGCAGATGGGACCTTGGTCTTAAAGTTAGAAGGGTGGAAAATTCTGGTATTAAATGGAAGATAGGTGACCTGGTGTCAAGAACTGAAAATCTGATAGCTTATTGGGTAGTTCTCATGTACTGAGCTACATCAGAGTATGGGAGGAAGAGATGGAAACTGAATAGTTTGTCTATTAAATGCAGTACCATGCTGTAGAGTGTAGTTTGTGAATCTGGTATTAGTGTCTTTAACTGTAGGCTACTACAGTCAGGTAAGTCAAGTCAAATAGGGTTTTGCAACTTGCCTTCCAGATCTGCTTCATATCCAGGAGTGAATCCCCTAAATTATGTGTGTGTGTAGAAAATAGAGATAGTCCAAAAAAGAATAGTGTCTCTATTTGAAAATGATTAGACAAATAGAATACAGTTTGGATTGGCAGTATGGTTCTGTTCTGGACAGCCATGGAGCCGGGAGGGAAGCAACCCTTGGGGTCAACAGAACAGAACCAAAAAAAAAAAAAAAAGAATGCAGATATAATTAATGTTCAATATTTTAATGTTACAATTTGTGAAATTTCCACATTAATCTCTCATGTTTAATTGTTAGTTTATTTGTTAACTTTTAGTGAACGAAAATGAGAATTGAAAATGAAAATTTGGACATTGAGTGTGTCTGATTTTTGCATAGTTTATGCTTCCTTTTTAAAGTGGTGGTTGATTGTGATTTCACTTTTTTTTTTTTCATTTTAAAGTGTGTTTAATGTTGTTGTTGGTGCATGAACAGTATCTGCAAAGTTGCAGTGCTAAAAGTTCAATGTAAGCAGAGATATGTCTTTTAAAAATCAGGAAGTTTACTGCCTACAAAAACGACTCGAATGGGACTACAACAGGGTTTTAGATGTCACTAACCCATACATTTACATCAACCCTCCCTCCGGAATATGCAAAAAAGGGCATGGCCATATTTCTGCGGCTCATTGAAAGTGTGTTATGTTCACCCAGCTGTCAGCTCTTCGTGTGTTCGGGCTTCCCACGGACGTTGTAGTTCATCAACAATGGGTACATTTTATGTTTGATTATGTGAAAATGATATAGCTCTCTGTACTGCGCATTTTAAGAAAAACAGCTTCCAGAATCTCCACAAATTTAATGCCGGATTTAACAAGAAACTGTTACTTAAACATGAAGCAGTTCCAACTTTAAAACCAGAGTCAGTGAGTTGTTGGGCCACAACCTGTAAGTAGGCTAAGACTTAATCATTTTAAATGTATTTGCATGTATAATTTCAGACGTATTGTTTTCATTTCATCAAATGCCAGCGCTGGCTTTATAGCCGCTAGGCTACTAGTTATGCTATTTTGTGTCTACGACAACACGCGTACACACATTATGGACCTGAATTTTGTATAAGTACTAATGTTGTAACTGTATTTTTCATGTATATACTTACAACATTATTTTTCAAATTGATCAAGAATGTAAACCAATGCCAACACTGTTTGTGTATATGTATTGTGTATCCGATGCGGAAATTCATTCAGTGGATGACTCTCACAGTGCATTATGGGTATTCTCTAGCTGGTAAGCATACATCAGGTGTACATTCATTATTGCCGTGCATTGTGGGATTGAATGAGTGCATCCGATATCGTCCAGTATGATTTCAGACAACACTACAAATGGCTGTGCCCTAAAATAGTGACCTATAAGGTACAGGCAGCGATTTTGGACACAGCCCAGGTTGTTGGAGAGTTTGAGTAGAGATGTGAAGCCAGTGCCAGAAAGAGCACACACAGGAGGAGCATGTTGAGTAAACAGGTGAGTTTTTATGCACACATGTTGGAGTCGTAAAGCAAATATAGCTGAGGGGAACTAGGATGTCACTGGAGACATAAGTGTCGAAACACAGAAATAAGTAGAACAGGTAAGGTGTCTGTATTCATATGCAAATGTTTTCTAATTTAATATATCTATATCTTAAATATATATATTAAAATGTTTTAAAAAGTATTATTTGATCAATAGAATTTTCAAAAGAACAGCATTTATTTGAAATAGAAACATTTTGTAACATTTTAATTTCTTTTTTTTATTTCATGCATCATTGCTGAAATGATATGAATAATTAAAAAAAGATAAGAAAAAAAAACAGAAAAGTTTGTCTTTATTCTTCTGCTTCAATAAATAGAAGAATGTTTATTTTTTTCATTCAGACAGAATCTGTGGTGCAAAAAAAAAAAAATTATATATATATATGAAGAGTTCAGATGCAAACGCCTCTAAGTGCCATTTGAAATTTCTTCTAAAATGATAATTTTTATCAAGCTTGTATATTAAAGTTCAGTAATTTCACTTAAATGGCAATGAAGAAGATTACCTATTAATTGTCATTTAAGTGAAATTACTGAACTTAAATATACAAGCTTGATAAAAATTGTCATTTTAGAAGAAAATTTCAAATGGCATTTAGAGGCTTTTGCATCTGAACTCTTCATATGTAAAACAACACTGAATCTGCACATATGCAAACATTCTAACAATGTCTGGTTCATTCATCTGTCAGATACATTTCTCTTGAACATTGCGTTAATTTTCCATTCATTCTTTGATTAAATAACTGATAACTTTAAAACAAAGAGAGGCTTTTGTTCAGCATGTTTTCTAGACTTTAATTGAAAACCCCTGGCTATTTTAATTATTATTATTATTATTATTATATCTTTATTTGACATGGACATACAATTACATTGGACAAACCATATGCATTTGTTTTTAGTGATTATAGCATACATGCTAATTTTCAACATCTGTCCACGGGAGGCTTTTAAAAATAAAAGCCTGTAATGTAAACAAAGTTTGTTTGTTCTGCTTGTCTTCATCAGTTCTCTTGACACAGTTGATGCAAGCTGGCAAACTGTGCAATAAAGTCTTAATGTTCTCATTTATTTTACAAATGGTCCCTCAAAAGTCTTGTGATTGCAATCTTATGCTATCGTTGATGTGTTTCCTGTTCTAATTACCCAGAATGCTTTGCATAAATGTTTCGACCTCAACAAATGAGACGCCAGCAAGGTCTATTAACAAAGTGTCACTTAATCTATGCAGTTTTTTTGTTTGTTTGTTTGTATAACCATCTTCTCCTCTTTTTTTTCTTTCTTTCTTTTTTAGGAATGCACTTAAGACAAAAAAAAGAATGTAATTTGATTCATTTAGGATGGTTGGTGCAGAACACTTTGATTTGCACTTAACAATGTAAAAATACCTTTCTTCTGCCAAATTTCTCACCGTCGTTTGCACATTGATCTGGATTTGAGCAGTTGCCAGCGTCTTTGAAAAGTCCTGGGAAATGTCCCAGTATTGCGGTGTTTATTTATGGTTTACTGTCAACAATCTGAGCCATGGCCAGTGAGAGCAAGGGAGTTTAACCTTTGAGAGCAGGCTTTTTAACATCCACTTGCACTTTCAGCATCATTTCATAAGCCGGTTAAATCCTCTTGATTCAATCACCTCTCTCATATCAATCAGGAAGTGTGTTCTCACTAGTCGCAAACTGGAGACTAATATTAAAATGTCCTTGTGATTTATCCCCGGATTGACACCAAGTTGTTTGCAGAGGAAAGAGAGGCAAATGTCAGGGAGAACACGAACATCGCGAGCGGTCGATATAGGAGCCGCCATCTTGGCTCCCTGGCGCTTCAACTCAGATAAGAAGAACAGACGGTGTGCTGAATGCATCAATAGCAATCACAGGAGCCAAACTTACCGGTAACCATTTGAGAACACCCTGCACAGTGCTTGATAACGTCCATCTAAAGCTTCGTGAACACAGACTATCCATTAGGGTAACTTGAAACTAAGCCATTGACTTGAAACTTGAAAAAAGAAGATCACAAAAAGGATTGTTGACAAAGCCCCTTTAAAGGGGACCTGATATGCTTTTTGTTACACAGCACAAAGTTCATGTTTACTCTTTTCCAGTCATACACTGCAATAGTTTTTCCGTCATTTATGACATTACGCTTTTATGTATTACGTTTTTTTTTTTTTTTTTTCGGCAAGCCATGTTTTCACTGTTATAAAGCAGTCACTGTCCAGTGTTGGGTACTCGAGACTCAGACTCGGTCTCTGTCTTGTCATGGACTTGTGTGCATTTTGACTCGGCCAATTGACTTGTACTCAAACATATTATGACTCGGACTTATTAAATGTGTCATGATTATTACTGTATGTTAATATTTTTTTATGCTCAGTTTGTTTGAATCATCTAATGTTTGCTTGACTTGAGACCAGAACATTCACGGCATGCAAATGCAGCAGGACCCAGGTCAGATGTGATGTGGATCCCTCTAGCTCAACTATGTATTGAAAATGTCTACCTCACTCGACCCTCTATGGTCTTGGTCTCGACTCTGGACTTCTAATCTCTTTGATCTCTGTCTCAACTCGGACTCGACCCTCTATGGTCTTGGTCTTGACTCGATCTCCGACTCTCTTTGGTCTCGGTTCTCGACTCAGACTCGACCCTCTATGGTCTTGGTCTCGATTCTCTTTGGTCTCGTTCTCGACTTGACTCTCTTTGGTCTCGGTCTCGACTCCGGACTCGACGCTCTATGGTCTTGGTCTCGAACTCGGATCTCGACTATCTTTGGTCTCGAACTTCGGACTCGACCCTCTATGGTCTTGGTCTCGACTCTCTTTGGTCTCGGTCTCGACTCCGGACTCGACCCTCTATGGTCTTGGTCTCGAACTTCGGACTCGACTCTCTTCTGATCTCGGTCTCAACTCTAGACTTGACCCTCTATGGTCTTGTTCTCAACTCTCTTTGGTCTCGGTCTCGACTCGGACTCCACTCTCTTTGGTCTCTGGTCTCAACTCTCTTTGGTCTCGGTCTCTAACTCGGACTCAACCCTCTATGGTCTTGGTCTCAGCTCGGACTCAAGTGAGCTCTTTTCAACTTGATTGACTATCTACTCTATCTATGATATAATTATCACTCTGAATCCAATCTGGAGGAATGCCAACAATTAAAATTATGCCATAATTATGCCATAACTCAATGACACCTTTTTATAAATCAAAGAAAACAAATGCATCCATCCATCAAAAAAGTAATCCAAACTGGCTCCAGGGAATTAATAAACACCATCTGAAGGGAAGCAATGCATTTTGGTTAGAAAAATATCCATATGTATAACTTTAAAAACGATAATCTCTGGCGTCCAGTAATTGCTGTACACAAGTCTAGTTTGGGTGGTCTAGACTCTCTTAAACTCATTCTGTATTTTGTTTTGTGAACTTTTGCAGTGAGTTTCTGTATTTTGTTGTGTTGTGAGTATTCGGAGCACCCATGTGTTGTAAAACTGATGATGTTTTCTTAATTTGGGGTGTTAAAATCGGGTGTTTTTTTTATCTGTATATGTTTTTCTTCAGTTGCAGCACATTGAGCTCTCTTGGCCACCATAGATATGGTATAGTAACTGCATTGCATTTCTGACACATGTGGTTAACCAGACTGAGCAGCTGATCAGGTCAGACCATTGTCAGCTGATCAGGTCAGATTGGGCTTTTTGAAAGTTAAAAAAAAAATTAAAAAAGGGTTAAAAAATTACAATAAAAAATTAAAATATTAAATTATGTAAACATTTTCTAGAAGACCCCCTAAACATATTAGGATTACGTCAATTGAGCAAAATATGGGTCATTCAAGGCAAGTTGGTTCATTTGGAAGCCATCTTGGCAACAACCTCAGGGAGGTGAAACTATTCAGCCGTCACTATTCTGCCACTATTATTGCCACCATATTTAATGCTGTGTGGTTACCTTTTTTTTTTTTTTTTTTTTTGTAATAGTAGTCTGTCTCCTTATCCTTATATTGTCTCTGTCATGGCTCACTTGAAAACAAAGCTTCTGTATAGCTAGCTTTATCGCTCCCTGAGGTATGATTCTCACCGAGAAGACATTTGCTCAAAGCTCTCGTCCAAGCTGCCCTCAGCATAGAATGAGTCAGTCCATCCTTAACTAACCCTTCAACCATGTCAGAACACATGAGTTAGAACCCAGCATTAGGTTTTCATAGTTTCTGGGTGTGAAGCTTTTCCCTCTGGCCATTACGCGTACATTTCCATCACAAGAGAGACATGAAACATTGTAATTTAGCCTCAGAATGGTTTTTGTCTTGGCTTCAATGGGTTTAATTTGTAGTGATGACAAATACTGTAATCTAGAGGGCTTTTGTGCAAGCAGATAGATGCTTCTTTTAAGTTCTCTGTGTTAAGAAAGTAGAAGAAAAGGTAAAATGAGCAAAAGGCATTTGAATAGCGTTGCCTTCGATAGTCATTATAACATGAGAAATGATTACATTGATATGTGTGGGCTCAAATTTGCTTTTATTATTTTGCTTTACTGTCCTTGGCTAATGAGTCCTGTGGAGTGCCGTCAACAATATGAATGTCACTGAAGGGTGTTGAGGAAAATGCAGCTGCAAAACAAGAAAATCGGAAGCACTCGACACACCAAACTGTCATCAACAAGCCTTGTTTGCTTGTTTTCTAAAAGCTGATTTCATGCCAACCAAATATGGTTTCTAAGTAACACATGAAATAAATTGACATGTTTGAGATATTTACATAGGCTGATGTTTGTCCAACCCAGGCTCATTGTAAAAACATGCCTCTGGCAACATTTATGCAAAGTATGATGTTCCTTCTTGCACATTTCACAGCACTCTCAAAGAGAAATGTCCAGTGAGTGGCTCTAAAAGTGTGTTCATTTGTCTCTGAAGTGTGTTTAACAATATTGTATAATGTTGGTTGTTGTATTACAGCAGTTAAGAAATTGAATCTCTTGTAAAGAGTGCTAAAAGATATTAAAGAGATTATGATGTGTTTTCATGGTGTCCTTTCTTTAGTGTGCTAAAGCTGTTTGTGCATGTAAACAATCTGCAAGCTCAAGTCTCTGACAATATTTATTGTATCTAAATGAGAATGCAGATTCAGAACTAGCTAAATTTCCTCGCTCAAAATCCCCCTCACCGACCCCACGTCACTCTGTGGAAATATTTGCATAATGCCGCCCAAATGCATACGCAAAGAAAGAAGGGGTAGCTTCAGTTGTCAGAAGTGTTGTCACCACCATGTTGTGAAGACGCTGTGTGTTTCTATGCGAAAGCAAAAGCAGCTCTTTATTTGGCCTTCCGAAAGTGGACGCAATTAGGAATCAGTGGTTAACATTTATTTACAACACTGTTCCAGAAATGTACAACCCAAATGTGTGTGTGTAAAGAGCATTTTACAGATGACCGTTTCCTGAGCCTCGTAATGTACAGGACTAACTGCAAAAAGACTATTTTTTTTAAATCGGGCAATTCCATCTTTACTAGGGCAATCTGGAAAAATCTGGCATGTATTTTTATTTGTTAGTACATGCTGATGATTGTTCAAATGTGGAGTTGTTTGCAGTGTAGGGCAACACATTGTTTGTCAGTCTTACAATCAAAAGTGCAGAGAAGGATTTATGTTTCACAAACAAAGTATTCAGTGTTCTCAGCTTATAACTTGAGGTAAAAATATGACATAGATGCAGGGTTCTAGTTAAAACAGAGCAGAAGCAGCACGCACTTTCATTCTGTTCACACGTAATGTAATGTAAATATAAAAGAGTATCAGGTTCTACCTTTCTAGGGTCTACCGGTTTTACCCTCAACCGTTGTCAAGGCAACACTTCATGTGCTTGCAGTAAAGAGGGGCGGAGTGAGCAAAGCTCATTATCATTTAAAGGCACATGCTCTGTGCTAAAAACAGAGCTGTTTTTGACGAGGTAAAATGAGTGTTTTCTTGCATTATTACGAATTTTTAATTAAAGTATATTCCAAACTTTTAATTTAGATCCTAAAGAATCAAATTAACTTGTATGAAAATGGCATTTTATGACCTGTTTAAGTGTCAAGACTCATTTAGCAGGACTCATACCCAAGTGCCCCATATCTACTGAGCAAATTTAATACATCAGAAAAGCCCTACTTATGGAGCTTGTTATGTGATGCAGATGTTAAAGGTTTACAGGGCACTGTGGCAAAAGTAATAACATAGCATTCAACAAATGAACTACATAAGCATATTTATTAGCCCTTACAAAGAAGTTTATTCATGTGATTTTTTTATACAAAAATAATAGAGTATACATTGTCTTCTTTTTCAAGTATTTATCTTTTATAGATATGTGACCCTGGATCACAAATCCAGTCACAAGTAACACAATAGCAACTTCAGCATTAGCCAACAATATATTGTATGGGTCAAAATGATAATTTTTTTTTATGCCAAACATCATTATATGAAGATCATGTTCCATGAGTATATATTGTAAATTAAAGGCAATTTTATCAGATTCCAGATTTTCAAATAGTTCTATCTCTAACAAACCATTCATCAATGGGAAGATTATGTATATCAAATTGTATTGCATTTTTAAAAAAGAATGACCACCCAATGTGACTGGTTTTGTGGTCCAGGGTCACATACTTAAATTAATCAAAATATGTATTATATAAAGTATACTTGGCTTATACCAGAAAAGTCTAAGAACCAGATTTACTAAAACGGGATCTATCATAGTACGAGACAGCAATTACATAAAAGCACTGATGGGAGTAAAAAGTTCTGGAGGTGAATGCACAAATTAAAGAACACAGACATAGCAGCTCATTTCCATTATGACCAACAATCTACCAAGAGCTGCACAAATTGGGGTCACTAACAAGCAGAGCCGATGATATTCAGGTGTGGGTGATCTATTACCAACAAATGTGCAGCAAATTAAAAATGGCATGGCTTGTCAAATGATATTTTCGGATAAAGTCTTCCACTGCCATTCTAAATGAATGAACATGAGTGGAGACAATCTCTCCCTTCTATAACACGCTCTGTTCTCTGCAGTGCCTCCTCCAAGCAGCAACTAGCTTTGTCAAGCACAAAATTGGTTAAAACATGCTTTTTGGGGCGTTAAATAATGACGTAAATACCAGTAAATGTAAAGTGACTATTGCTAACCGTAGTAAATTATGTTGCATTATTTAAATACTAACATATACATTAATTCTGCATCTTTTGTGTCTTTAGTAAATCCTGCAGGTAGTTTTTAATGCCAAAAGAGGGCTTGCGCTGGTGTCAAAGTATACTTAAAGGTATAGTTCACTTTGAAATTAATTTTTGATATGTTTTAGCTTACCTCAAGGGCATCCAAGATTTAGGTGTCTTTGTTTAGAAAGTATTTTCAGTTTTTACATTTTTCGGTCAAACCGGTGTTGTCTGTCAGTCATATAATGCAGGTTTAGGGGGTCCACCTCAAAGAGCATGCACAAAATTAAACATGATTTAATGACTCGTGAATGTAAGTACACACTGATGGCCTAAGACACGAAACGAACTGTATTTATATAGTTTATACCTCTTGTTTACAGCCATGTCTAACTGATCTGAATCAGATGTCCAACTGAACCGAACTGAACAGTGTCCAACGTTACGCTGGAAGTACACAGAGATTTCGGAAGTTTTACCCTTCACTAAACATATTTAGATATATCGAAATCGTCTTCCATTACGATCTTCCATTATTATCTAAATATGTTTAGTGAAAGGTAAAACTTCCGAAATCTCCATGTAAACAATGCGTAGACGTGCGAGAGATCACTTCCGGTGGAACGTTGGAACACGAGTTCAGTTCGGTTCAGTTGGACATCTGATTCAGATCAGTTCGCCATAACTGTTAACAAGAGGCAAAAACTATATAAATACTGAGAACAAGGACCCAAGGTCTAACTGTGACCAAGGAGCAGGGACCGGAGCACAGATTTTTAAAAAAAATTATTGATATAAAGTGACTAACGTTTCGACGCACATGCGTCTTCTTCAGAGTCCTATATAAATACTGTTCGTTTTCTTACACAATTTTGACTTCTCTTTGCATGCTCTTTGAGGTGGACCCCCTAAACCTGCATTACATGACTGACAGACAAGACCAGTTTGACCAAAAAATGTCAAAACTGAAAATACTGTGGAAACAAAGACACCTACATCTTGGATGCCCTTAAGCTAAGCTAAAACATCAAAAATCAATTTCAAAGTGAACTATCCCTTTAATCTTTTGATAAAGATTGTATATTTAAGCTTTCTATAGCTTTTATATATGTTTACTTTTTTGATAGAATACCCTATTGAATTTCCCCCACACATATTGGCTTCTTTGAGATAGCATTCCAGTATATGTTTTGCATAATATAATCTCATATGTTCAAATTTATTGTAACATCAGTTGTGAGCTTTGGGGAGGAATAGCTTAAGTAAATAGTACATGGATAGAACTGAACCTGATCTTAACCCACACAGAACATTTGTTTGATTTTACTGACAATTCTTTAGAGGTTTATGCAAGCCATTACAAGATTTGATTTTCAAATCGTATCAGAGCATCAAGTCAAATAGCAAAAGAAGCTTCTTTCGTAAGTGGTATTATAAAATTGTATATCTAAATAAGAACCTAATAGTATAACAATACAGTATATAATGAATGCATAACCCTTTCACCTGCTGTTGGGCACAGTAACACATCTGCCAACTCTACAAAAGCCTAGTGTCAAATGCGAGAATACTGATGACAATGCCACATGTTAGGTGTTTGGGAGGAAGTGAGATCGTTGAGCTGTAGAACAGCCCACATGGCAGACCAAACGCGATTGGTGAAGAGCTCTTGGGCTGGCAGGCTTAGTGTGGGACTGTCATCAGCTGTCTATCTACACTGCAATAACAACAAATGTGTTAATTAAATGTGCTCTGCTGTAGACTTCACACAGATGGACAACAGACACATTATGAGTGTGAGGAGAGAGAGACCACTCATAAAAAAGAGAGAGAGAAAGAAAATGAATGGAATTCCCACTTTACAATTTTACAGAACCTTTTTTTTCAAGAACCTTTTTTACAGAGGTGTCACCTCTATGATCTTTTTGGCTAGCTTGAAACTACAGTTTAGGCGTGATTGTAGCTTGTCGTTTTCTGCTCATCCTGCATTTTGCAAGAACACAACTTTGTTTCTGCTGTGACCCTCAGCATGTTTCCTATAAAAACATCTGACTTTTACACGGTGTGAGAAAAGTCACATAAACCGAGCAGAATCCGATCAGAGCAAATCAGACTTAATCGGATTTCCAGAAATGAGATTTGAATCAAATTTCAAAACACTTATGAATGTAGATCGAAACTTTTGTAACCATTGCATTTCATGTTATTTTTTTGCCATTCACTCTTGCTAAATCTTGATTGGATTTCAATCATATTTACAGTCTGAATAAGTCTAGGAAGCTTGTTTCCACTAAGGAATACAACAATTAAGGTAATTGTATGGTGGCAGAGAAAGCTGCAACTGAAGAAAACATCTTCATTAGTTTGACAAACACATGTTGCAAACATTTACAACTCAACCAAATAAAAGAAACACACTGCAAAATAGCACAGAAACAGAAATATTTCAAGGTGATCGATAAGAGACGTCAATGTAATTGCTTTTCATCTCACAATTTTTAATCTCACAATCCTCAGAATTGTGTGAGATATAAACTCAGAAAGGCTAGAAAAAATGATCTGTGGGATAATATGTAGCTTTTCATTTTTTTTTTATTCCAAGGTAAAAAAAAAAATAAAAAAAAACCTTGGCCAAGTAAGGGACTCCAGACATCCGCATGCTCTTTGTGTACATAAACCAGAGGCGGCTGCCCCTCCTACCAGGTAAAAAAAAAAAAAAGTTTTCTTTCTTGTTCAGGCGTATGCGTTTTACACACTAGAAGGACATGGAGGGGGTGGGGATATTTCTGTAAGCCAGCTTTATCATGTAGTTTTTATCCTCGGGGCGCTGAGAAAGAGCTCCCTCGCTATGTAACCAATGAAGCTCTGATATGCTATTAAAACGTCACTGAATTTGCTCGATTCAACCAATCAGTGATGCGCAGTGTTAACTTTCCGATGGGCGCTTTGCCTTGGCAATAGCCTCTATGCACGAACCCTGATGACGTGTGTCTGAAAGAATCTCAGTCAGCGTCTCTACTTCCGGAAGCGCAGGCCAAGTGTATAGAGGCAAAACTTTAATAAAATATTTAATAAAACGGAGACAACGATTTTAGAAACGCTGATTCGCTAGTCGAATTTCATACGAAATGAGAGAATACTAACCCTCAAAGTTGTTGATAAAGCTCAAAATATATAATTTAAATAACTTCTCTTTTTTACTCTTGTGTGACAGCTAACTACCTCACAGTGTTGTTACCATCATTCACGTTAACCGCAGGACGTTTTTATAAACAGCAAGTGTAATTTGACACTATCTCCACCTCACGCAAAACCGGCTTCTGACCATAGACTGACGCAGCACCGGATGTAACTGGGCGTGCTGAGACAAACCCGGGAGCGAGTCGCGCATAGAGGCTATTAGATGGTCAGTGAGATGGTCAGTGTTTTGAGGCCGCAAAGGGCGGTCTAGAATAACAGATCGTAGCCTATATTTGCACTAAGTGTAGCTAAAACACACTTGTCACGGAACAGCTACAGTGGTGTAGATGTTAGAGTGTGTAGTTCGTGAATGAGCTTTTGCGCTTCGGACCCGAGTGTCTTTGTTTAACGAGCAGTTCATGGGTTGAAGCTCTTAATTTCAAAGATCACGAGACTGATGCATTACATTTTCTACATGGCAGTTCAATTAACATTGTATTTTTAGACCATTGGTATTAAGTGGCAAGGGGCAAAGGCCTAAAATGCACCAGAATGATGGAAATCACATCTACGAAATTCTAAATTTAATGGGGAAGAACCCCCAGACACCCCAACCCCCCATAACACCCAGCCCCACTTACAATATTTTTCACCAGCCGCCACTGACCTAAACCATACACTAATCAATGTGTTTAGAGAAAAGTGAGATTCCTTTCTTCCCGAGTCATCATCAGGACTAAAGGACTAAAACACATTTTCCCTTGAATGTCCCAAGTGCAAAGACATAGGAGGCAAAGTGCAAATGCAGAGAGGCATCAGTTCAAATTTGAAGGGCTGAATTAGACAGAAAAGAAGACATAATTTGGTCATGGTATTATTGTGGGTGTCCACTGTAAATGTGTTTTCTTTTTCTTTGAATATTTAGGATTACATAATGAAGTTTACGCTTTCAGAACATGGTTCTGTTCAAATCAAGCTGATCAACAGTTTAAAAAAAAAACATTTTGTTTATTAAGTTGTGGGGACTGTCTAATTCACTTTGAATACACAGATTTTGGCAAGAGACAGAAAACACAAGTTCTAATCTGACCAGCTGGTTGCTATGCAACTATGATGGGAAGAGTTATTTGCATCTTACCAGGCTTCAACAAAAGTGCTTCAGAAGAAAGATTAGTCACTGTTTTTTTTTTTTTTTCTTAAAAGTCATTTTAAAGCATCAGACCTGAGATATTTAAATGAAGCACGTAAAGCAAGCAAATGAGATATCCTCAAGCACAATAGTATTTTTCACTTTGTCTGAAATAAATAATTCACTTTTACAGGATAGTTCTGATGGATATACTTTGGGACAGAAAGACAAAACATTTCTTCCTATGGTTTTGTAAAATGTCTGGCTCCTTAAGTTGTGCCATAAAAAAAAATCAGTATGTTATAATTTTATTTGTGTGTTTTAGATTCTATATGTTTATTTGTACCAAAAAACATAAATCTGAAAAAAAGAAAAGCTCCAAATGAATAGATTAAACAACGTAACTCAAGAATATTGAATCGATCTTGAGTTTTCATCGAAGGGCGTTTCCTCGGCAGCCTGACAAATGTCAATGTTTCGCAATGAAACAGGAAGTTGCTGTAACTCAGGCATGGATTGTCCAATCTGCCCCAAACTTCACATGTTTGATAAGAGAATCTGTCCTGAACACATGTCTATGCTCATATTCAGTTACAGTCATATGCCTAGCTTGGCACAAGAGCTAGTTTACCATCTGAGACTCAGGTGTTGTGATGTGTCAGGGAGCGTAGCCTCGCGGACCCATCCTGATCTCAGCGAGCTTTACAAGGTTTCACTCGCAGATCAGTCTGGATACTTTCCGTTAAAAGAAAATTTGGGAGCAGTTCACCAAACGAACGTCCAATCAGCATTGGCTTTGAGGCGGGTTGAGGTGTGGCGCAATGAGAGCCGAAAGCAACGTGATCTAGAAACATTTTCAGACAGCGGTAGTCCTAATTCTTTCAGCCGCTCGCTAATGCTTTTTTCTCTTGCATCCTTCTTGTGAAATATGGACCGGGCAGCTGAAATGGTGCCTTTTATTCGCAAATTGTAGTTACATAGACGGCAAATATCCTTTGCCGACATGTTGCTTATTTGCTGAGCTAACAAGGTTTACCTGTAGCAGCAAGTTCAGTACGTCATGTGCTTCGTTGATCTGATTGGTTGATTTGGCCCGTCTATCACCAACATAGGCCAATCAGCTAACCAGTATTTTCGCCCCTTACCAAAACTACTTCAACGGAAGGTTTCCAGATGGATATGCGGAGCAAATCCATCTGGCGGAGTCAGGTTAAGGAGACGCGGAGCACAACCAAACGCGGGGTTAAATGTAACATGGACGTTTTACTAAATTATATCTGTGTTACTGTTAGACTTAAATGTAGCACATTATATTTAAAAAGATTAATCCTGATGTTATATTTGAATATTTCACTGGTAATTCATCAGTATATTGAGAAACATCAGATCGGGAAAGTTATCTGATTTATCAAAACAATTCTACTTCAGAATCTGCTCAGCAAATGTATTTTCGTAAAACGGATATACATCGTGCTATATGCAGATTTAATGAAGTTCACGTCACCGAAAGCAACAGATATGAGCTGCTGCAATTGATAGATCAGCTCATTTCAAAATCAAAAGACCACAATGAGAGACAGTGGTTCAGCCCTGGTAAGGTGATTTCGTTTCTTTACCTTTAATGATGAGGAGTATTGTCTGCGACTTACTTTCACTTTAATTTGCAATAGTTTGCATGTTGGCTTTATGAATAGATGCTCAGCTGCCGTGATGCGTGTTTGCAGTAGCGTTTGTCACATCTTTGCGTTCTCTTGCGTTCTCCTCCTATCTTCTTGCTTTTAGCGTTTTTGGGAGGAGTAAAATTTAGATAGGTGGTTTCAACAATCAGATGCATTTGATTTACACTTCTATGCAGTTTCATCTCGGAATCTCGATCTCAGATCTCAGATGAAATGGTCTGAGCCATCGGATTTAAATCATCTCGAATGCGCTTCGGATGGCATTTATACCTGGTATTTCAGCCCGTTCTCATCCCAAAGCGCCATATACAAACACTTTTGCAAAAGCGTAAATATACAAGCGCACAGGGTTACCTTTCACGCCAAATGAGACGTAAAAATAAAGCGGGCAGAAGGCGCCTCCTAGTGGCCTAACCCTACCCCAACCCCATACCTAAACTTAACCGTCTCATTTGGCGCTAAAGGGTACCCTGTGCGTTGTATATTACGCTTTTGCAAAAGTGTCAAAATATGGCGCCTTGGGATGAGAATGCGTTGGGTATTTTCACAATCAGATCTGATCAGATCACAGAACACGCATGAAGTGGACAGCTGTAACATCTCTTCAAAGAAAGGCATTCAGGAGATTATCCACACTAATTTCCCCCGATTCTTAATTTGATACCAGCCTTTATTTGTCCGCGTTGATCACGCACCTGGCCACTATCGGAGGCCCGGTTTTTATTTGAATACCGGTTTTTATTCGAGGAATTACGGTAGTCTATATCTCACATAATTATTAGGACATATATAAGCCTAGAGGTTGTAAATAGTTTAATTGAGCACAATTTGCTAACTATTATGATAAATTGTAATAATCATGTGTAATGAAATCATAGTGGCCAATGTATAATGTATAAAAACGGTATAAGCCAGCAAACGCGATAGGCAACTTTATAATTATACAGTAGTTTCACACTTGACATATGATATTATTAACCTATAACCATGATCAGTAGTTCAGTAGACTATGCAGTAACAGAGGAGTTACGGTTATTTACGACAGTGCAAGTACACCACAGCGGCTCTAGGGGTCGCTTTTTCACAAAACATCAGAGCTGCATAGTGTGGATTTAACAGTATTATGTAGTACGACCAACATATTAAATATGCCATTGAGTTCTAAACATGCTAGAAACATGCTAGCAAAACTTGTATGAGTAACAACACATGCTATTATCCCCATAATAAAGGACATTGTCTTAACTGACTTTGACCTACTCCACCTATATTTGCCTACTTATAAACACATTGCCCACCGTGCTCTGTCTTCCTAAAGCCACCTGGTGGCAATAGCATGGGTGAGAGGACACTTTCATCGCTGCTTGCAGCTTTAATCATTCATTTTTTCTCGTTTCGGTTTGCTTGTACCCTTCTGCTCGCAGACAGAGAGGGGAAGGACATTCATTCTTTGTCTGATCTCGCCCTTGTATTACAAATATATAAATACAACAAAGAACTCAATGGAGGTTTTGAGACTGAATGTCATGATCTGCAGAATTCAACTAAAAACGTCCCCTCTGGCCTCAATGGCTTTACTTTTTGGCCATTATCTGAACAAAAGTCCATTGAAACATGTTGTTCGTTTCTGTTGATAGTTTCAAAGAAAAAAAATCCAAACCAAATTGAGCAATGCTGATTTAATACAGAACTTGCATTTAGCTACAGTGGCCATGTAAAAAAAAAAAAAAAAACAGCAACAATGAGTGAAATGCAAATTGGCAATACAAATAACATCTAAGATAGCTGAATTGTTATTGTCTTGCCAAGTTTTATTTTTCTCTTTTTGTTTTTGTTTCATACCAAACAAGATTTAGCAACAAGCCCATTACAGCAGTGTGTGTTCTGTCCTCTGAACTGTGAAATGCAATGGATTCAGTTCACAAGCAAAGTTCTGGGATGAAAAATTAAACATTTGCCATAGCAACACGCTTCATTTGGTCTCCAAAAAGGGTCTGCTGGGAAAAAAATAAATACAAATAAAAAACAACCTCAAGGCCTGTAATTGCATTTATGTATTTTAATCTGCAATTTTTTTTTTTTGCAGTACAGGAAATAAACAAAACATAAAGGCAGTAGAAATTTGTGATTTGTGATGCATAATTTCTAGAACATAAAAACGAAATAGCTGTCAGAGCAGAAATGTGGTCTTGCTTCATTATGTGGTCTTAGAGACCAAACCACAACAATATGCTAATATGAATAATAATATGTAATTATACAAAGGAAACCAATTTTCATAGTTATTTGAGGAATGCATGATAAGACATGAAATAATTGAGCCCGTTCTCATCCTTTAGCGTCACATAAAGCGCTTTATGACAAAACGGCGCTATACTACGCACATGGTACCCTTTATCGTTTATATAACACGCGAACTCAAGGCGTCATAAATCCTTTAGCGTAATATGAGACTACCCTACCCTACCCCACACCTAAACCTAACCATCACAGCGCGTGTTATATAAACGATAAAGGGTACCATGCGCGTAGTATAACGCCGTTTTGTCATATAACGTTTTATATGACGCTAAAGGATGAGAACGCGTTGAATAATTCAAACAGTGTGTCAAATTGGAGGGTATTTTTAATCATCCTGGATGGCCCTTTTAATCACATTAGCCAGGCCAATACAGCAAGTGGTTCTCTTTTGAGAGGTTCTCTCGTATTGTGTAAGTTAGCTTATGCTACAGGAAAGATTCATCTTCTCTAGATATTGAAGCCAAAAAGCCTTAATTTTGTATTTATTGTCAACGCAGTGCAGCAGCTGGCAGACCTAGAGCAGGCCGTCTCTACCACTGAGCCTGGCGTGACGCAGAGGTGGGCACAAATACATCAAAAACTATTTTGTTACAAAATACAAATACTGGCTCATGAAATGTATGATACTGATGTGAAAAATGTATTTAAATAAAATACAAGTAATTAGTATTTTGAAAATACAAAAATACTCCCACAATAATTTATTAATAATAATAAATAATAATAATCACAATAGTCTTTTTGACAAAGGTCAATAACACAAATAGTAGCAATAACACAAATTTTATAAATGTGTAAATTCAAAATGGCAAAGTAGCAAAATAAAAAAGTTTGGGCATTTCAATAAATCTCTACAGGGCCTAAAATAGCACCCTCTGACATAACTGGCATGTATAGCTAAGTTCACATCAATGGTGTGGTAGTTTTATACAAAATCGATATTTCTCATATGTAATACATTTATATTGTGTGAATGCTTGCTTATCATGAGGATTTCAGTGGAGTTGCAACAGACGCTCCGTTTCATAATAGGTAGGGCCTATGAAGGGTTAGGGCTAGGGTTAGCCGTGCACGAGCGCAAAACCTCACAACACCCACCCCGGTGATTGGTAACTTGGAACACTGTTTATTTAGGTTTTAGTGGTTGGTGAACCCATTGTTTTTGTGTGCAGATCTCAGAGTCTAGGTAGCCTACAGAGACACGTTTTTTCAACACATTCTCATCCCAAGGCGGCATATACAACGCTTTTGCAAAAAAGTAGACATCCAACACACATGGCACCCTTTAGCATCTATATAACACGCACAGAGTATGGGTAGGTTTAGGTCTGGGGTAGGGTTAGGGTTAGACCACTAGGAGGCGCCTTCTGCCTATACATACAGTATCTGCGTCTCAAATTGACGCTAAAGGGTGCCATGTGCGTAGGATGTCTATGCTTTGGCAAAAGCTTTGTATATGACGCCTTGGGATGAGAACGGGCTGGGTTTTTAGATGGCATGCTTCTAGGAAGGGCAGCTAGCGGATCGCTAACAAAAATTAGATGAATATGATAACTTATGTTTCTGCCTTTTTTGGGTCTGAAATCACAGCGAATATAGAATCAGAACTCTCTCTCTAGATAAGACTCTTGACAACATACTCACAAGGCTTAACAAAGTAAGGTAACATGCAGGTAAGAATCACAATGAACCAACACAGGACAGCAAACACAAGGGATTATATAGGGAGACACTAATGACAAGAACAGTTGAAGTTGACTGGACAATGACAAGACGAGGAAAACAAGGGGACGAGGTACGTAACGAGACTACACAACATGGCCCAAAAAAGGCCATGTGCTTGACACAAAACATGGGTCTGTCATGATCCTGCCTCAAGACTAGAGAAAACAAGGACACGAGGGCAGAATCATGACATTACTATGGTGATTTTTCGTAAGTATTTAAGTATTTGAAATACTCAAATACACTCCGTCAAAATATTTTGTTACAAACTAAATTTTATTTTTTTCCACACCTGAAAAATACAAATTACAAAATACACTAAAGTAATTAAATACGTATTTAAAATACATTTAATTGAAATACTGCCCATGTCTGGCGTGACGTCATGTCTAATGAAGGGCGATCGTGCACTCATCGGTGTCTTAGCCTGCCAGAATAGGCGTGGCTTAGCGTATATGAGCAGGGCTCGGAGGCTGTTTCCCTCTTTTCATCTCTTCAGTGAAGCGAGTGAAGCCGCCGCCGTCTGAAGAGCGAACAGCCAGCTTCAGAACAGCGTCTGAAGAAGTAGAGCCCTGCACGGGCCTCAAATTTAGGCCCTAGCCCGGCCCTGGCCTGAGACGTCCAGGCCCTAGCCCGGCCCGTGTCCGACAGCTCATCAGAATGATCAGGCCGAGTCCGACCCGAGCCCGTTTATTAAAAAAAAAATAAAATAAAAACCTTACACAGCCTGCCCTATGTTGCAGTCATTTAAACAGTTATGTTTTGTCCTCAATGGCAAAGTAGTTACCGTTTTGTTTATTTTCATTTCTTCATAAAGTTAATTAAGACAAATGTTTCCTTTTATTTATTTTTTTTATGACGACCGAGCACCCAACAGCGAGTTAAACATGTTTGATCCATTTATAGCCTCTCAAATCAACACTTTACTTGGCTACAATAAAAGCCATAGGCTAGATATAAAACAACTTAATATCACACAGACAGTTAACATTAGTTTAAACGTATGTTCAAACGTTTATTGCCATTTTTGAAAAGCTGAGGCAAACTGCTCTGCTGCTCAGTCGCAACAGCGCTCGTATATGCATTTACATTACAATACAATACAATTCAGAGAACGCAATCTAAACAAACAAAATAAATTACATTAAAAACAAACATGCAGGTTATCTTACCTCAAAAATCAAGTCTTCACTAATTCTTATTTCCAATAGTTTCCAACAGACTCTGAAAACTAAAGTCCAATCAAACAAAAAACAACAAGACAACCTCCTAACATGGCTAAAAACAGTCTCTTACAGAGCATCGTGCAGAAAAAGCACAGCATCCACTGTGGAAAGTTTTAATCCAGTCGTACTTTTTCCAGCTGCGCTGAAGTCACGCTCACTACTTCTGCTGCTGGCGGAACACTGAAACACAGAACGAGCCGAATCACGCCGTCAGGAAACCAGTGTGCGCGTGAACAGACTGTCAGTCATATATGTCAGTATGATAGGTTATAAGACGTCTTTCTATGTTTGCTTTTCAATAGTCATCTTCTCATATTTTATCTTAATTAATATCTAAAATAGGCTATGAAAAGATAATCCTAGAACAGGCCAGAGGCCCGGCCCGTGTGTGAACTATGACGTTAAAATTGCAGAGATGCTGAAATGCAGGCCGCTATGAAGAAGGCCTCAAGCCATCTGTGCGACCACTCTGCCCTTCGTAAGACAGCGCAAGAAGAAGGACCATTCTCAAAAGGCCTCTGGAGCTTGTGGCTACCGCGAATCGCTTGCCGAAATTCCTCCTTTGAGCTTCGCTCTCGCCTTCTCCGCTCAGCTGCTGGCTGCGGCCACACCTTTGCCACCTTTGTTAGGTTTTATAACCTGGGAAGTTCCTGCCCTGCAGGCTAAACTTCTGTCATTATAAGTGAAATGTATGTTCTATCCAGATCTGTCTCGTGCACAGGCTACTCTCACGCCACTTAGCTCTCCTGGTTGAGCTGCACTATACTGGGTTAATATGCCATGTTTATACGGACTGACAGCACCGCTCTGTTCCTTATGAGTGCTTAAGTACTTATGCCGGCCCGTGTTGCTGGCCAACTGATTCCCCACGGCTGAGCTGCTGCACTGCGTTGACAATGAATACAAAGTTATGGATAATTTTTTGGCTTCAATATCTCGTAAAAGATTAATCTTTCCCTGTAGCCGTAAGCTAACTTACCCAATACTCGTTCCCTCTGAGAGAACCGAGGTTACCAGTATGTAGGTAACCAATATGTTTTGGTTTATTATGGCAGGCGAGCCAGTATTATATTCTCAGGAAGCAAAGAAAATTCTGGAGAAACATTCAATAACATATTACCTTAAAGGAAAGCTGAAAATACAGCAGCATTTCAAGCTTTTGTCTCAGGCATTTGCCATTTTTGTTAATCCAGTTTAATTGGAGCAATCAAACACACTTTGTAAGTATTGATCAAGTATTAAGTTAAAAGTCCTTACCATGAGATTAAATAAGACATTTATAAGATTTATTTTTTCCTTATAGTTCAGCTCATGAGAATTGACCACCATTTTTGTTTCATTATTGGAAGTCGCAAATAAAGGTGTCTGCTAAATGCATAGGCCTAAATGTAAATTTAGTAAAAGTGAATGTTGTAAATAGGGCTGGCAATATGAAAACTTTTTGCTTAATTAAATGTCACTGTTTATACAGTACATGCATTATATGTTTCATTCTGTGCTGTGTAACTTAAAATCTGAATGGAATATTCAGCTGATTGAAACGTATCAGAGACAGCACTGTGTTTCTGTCAGAGTTTATGTTAATCATGTTTATTGTTTGCATTTCTGTTTTCAGGCTCATTTTCTAGTTCTAATAGCCATTACTCCTACCTTGTTAATTTAGTTCTGATCTCCCTGCTGTTTAGTTTCTATGGTAACTGATTAGAGTCCTGAATTCAGGTGTGTCTTTGTCTATTAACCTGTTAAGTCATACACTCTTATGCCGAGTTCAGACTGCATGATTTTCAAAGTAGTCGTGTCGTGTTCTTTTTACACTACATGACTATCTTGGCCATCATTCAGTCACTGCTGTGTTCACACTGCACGATGGATCGGCGACAGAAGGTTTCACACTGCATGACTCTACAATAGGAGGATGCGGCAGAATCTGTGTAGTATGCTGCGGCAAACTGACATTTTACAACAAACATGTGTCATGTGTAAAAGGAAACAACATGCAGCACGCGCATACCAGGAAGTTCTCTACGTCCGACTTGTTTTGACATTGTTGTGGTACAGCTCACAGATAAACGTGCGAACAGACACGAGTGCTCCCTGCCAAATTTCTACTAATCTTCTTCCATTTATTGTGTCCAAATAGACCGAGAAGAAGCTTTTTTTCTGAAACAATGCCATATCATGTTGTGATGTGATCTATAACTCCTCCTTGAACTCCCTGCTGCTCTGTATCTTGCTTTCTCACTGGCTGCCGGTGATTGCCAATGTAGTTTTCAGTCAAAACACTTCACACAGCAGGATTTTGAATGACACAGGTCCAGATATTTAGCATGCCAAAATATCTCACGGGCGTCGGCGACTCGTCGGTGATTCTCTCAGTTCGCGTCTTTGCTCATTCACACTGCATGATTGTCACTCGCGTGAACGAGCGCTGTATTGCCTGTGATTTCGGGCATTTGTCGGCGATTTTAAGAACCTGTTGGCGAGCCAAAATCCTGGCTAAAATCATGCAGTCTGAACTCTGCAACAGGCCCTGTTTACACTGAGACACTCTGGGTGAAAACCGTAAAAATATTTTATCGGATGTGCCTTTCGTTACACGGCGACAGCGTTTTTGAGGCTTAAAAACGCGAAAAGTGAAACCACCCTCCAGAGTGGAAATCTTAAAAACGCTTCACCGTCGCTATCGTGTAAAGGGTATAACGCAGAAGTCTGCTTGACAGTGAAGGTTGTACGCAGGTGCGTGGACTTGGTGTTGCTGTAGTATGCACTCCTAGCCACCTGGAGTGCATACTACATTGAATTTCTCAGACATTTGCGTCACCATTTGCACACAAATTTCCCACACAAAACGTTTGTCTAAACGCAGAATAAAATTGATTGGAATCGCCACTTTGCGTTTTCTCTTCAGAATCCGTTTCCTATATATGTAGCATAGGGTTCTTTACTCAACTCCAAAGGACATTTTATGCTAAAAAAGGTTCAATAATGACAAGAAAGAACCCTTTTGGCACAAAGGTTCTTTGTAGGCTATTATTCATTCATATATTACATTATTCTGCAATATTCTGTAGTTGTAATTAAATTATTGTTTATTAAACTTAATATCACATTTTAATCATGCTGATTTTTGGAGGAGAAATCTGAAATGGCACTCTTCGTGGTATATTGATTAACTACATAAAATGATATAAATATATACATTTCTAGCCCCATATCTTGAATTTTGATGTAGAACATTTTAGGGGTTCCAAATGCATAGCGCTTTAGAACCTTTTAAGGTTCTATATAGAACCTTTCAGGTTCCATATAGAACCTTTCTCTTCTAAGAGTGTATGCCGCGTCCCAATTCGCATACTATCTGTCCTAAATATAATTCGAAAATAGAATCAGTGTCATCCCAAACCGTAGTATGTTAAAAAGAGTGTTTCAAAGATACCCGGATGGTCTACTTTTCCAGTCAGAATCCGAAGTGTAGATCGATGCACACTCTAACGGCTGATATTGCCCACAACCCTTTGCGCGTTGAATGAGGATTCCGTTAGAACTACAAACGCGAGTAAAAAGTGTTAAAAAACTAGACACGGAGACGCACGAGTCTCACGGTTATGTTGAGAGGTTTAGATAAAGAGGTTTGAGTGATTAATTATCACTATCTTACCTACCGAAAATGTATTTATTCAATGTTCTCCACATTATATTGCATCTGCAGCAGCATTGTGAACTTTTGTAAGTAGACGTTTAGCCAATAGTTTTTGCAAAACACAAGGAAAGTATACACATGAAAGACCCATGACTGGCAGATTAACGTGCTCCGATACGGTAGGAAATCAAATTAGATTGAATGGAGGATTTTAACTGTGCCGAGATGATTGACAGGGCAGTTTATGGTGACGGGATGCACGCAGCACGCAACAGAGCCGTCCGTTAAAGATGACATGATAGTATGTCCCAAAGCATGCCTACTTTTTTTGCTACACACTCAATTATGTACTTTTTCTTCACAAAAATAGTACATACTTTTAGGGCGTACAGTAGTATAAGTAAGCAAATTCAGGATGCAGGGATAGTCTCTGTGTACTTAATTCTTCCGTTTCTGTCAGTTGTTCGTCATGCTAAGTTGGTCTGCTATTGTTTTCTTCTGTGATTATTTTCTGTTTGTGGATTCAATTTGATCTTCCTTGGACTCTTGCCTTTGTGTGTGGCTCAACACAGCAGTACTGTGACAGTTTCTCTGTAAATGGAGATGGACCTTCTTCACTCTGTGGTGAAATGTTAATTATTGTCAAACTCAACATGTGAAAATATCACCCACTGTCATTCACAGAAATGTTAATGTAAAACACCACAGACTAGCGTGCTGGCTTTGGCCATGGAAAAATTGTCTTTAATTGTCTCATGTAAACAGACTTTTAAAGTGCCCCTATTATGGTTTTTCAAATGTACCCTTTCACGCAGTGTGTAATATAGCAGTTTGTGAATGGCCGTTTCTCAATACCAAGTACGCAAACTTCAAACTTGCGTCTTGGTAGTTCCGGACTTGCCAAGTTCGACTCAGAAAAATGAACTCCAGAGGACGAGAGGATGCAAGTCTGGTTATTCTGCAAAAGGAATGGAGCGTTTCTTGATCGTGTCACTCAGCACGCTCTGGCTACTCCAGTTATCTCTTTAGGTTTATTTTAGGTAACAATAAAACAAAATATGCTACAACTCTGTGTCGTTTCGTCAACAATAAAGCGAAAAATGTAATAAAACACGTTTCAGAACTGAAAATGACCTTGTTAGTCCAATAAAAGCTTTTATTGACACCAGCCTCAACAAACGTCTCATTTTTGAAAGTGTGGAAGTATGATGTCAATGATGCTAAAACCCCACCTGCTCATCAACGCCTACTTCAACACAGCCGGTTTAGCCTCGCCCACCGATTCGCGCATTCACGCACAGAGGTAAACAAAAGCATACCTCGTGATGACAAACCGGAGCGAGCTACCAGCAATAAACATTCCGTTGACAAAATGTTGTGCCACATATGCATTTTGTGTATGACCTAGAAGTATTTATTCAGCGATCGGCGGTTAAAGTTAATCTGTACGGAACATCGTTGTTGTACGGAACATGATTAATCTACGTTACCTTCTATATTGGATCCAACAGGAGTGGTGCAACACACTTATGTGAGTAATATTTTTATTTTAGAAATAATAATCTACTCGGCTAGCATTGCATTGTTACAGATCGTTTGATATCTAATAATTATGTGTATGTGTCTACAAGTATCCGTTGTATTCGAGGTGCTGTTGGTTCATTGTCCTGCGATTCGGGATCAGACTCTGGGTCAAACATTTATGGGTGAATCATTCCGAGTTGCCATTTTACAACAGTGGTTTTCAGAACAAACTCCCCACGTGCACCGACCGTAACCAACGACAGAGTTGCAGCTCATTATAATATGCAAAACTGTTATCCACTCACAGCAGTGGGCGTTTACTTCCTAGTCTTCAATGTGAAATGCCCATAAAATCCAAGCAGTTTTCAAGTAAGCTGAAAACTAGGGAAAAAATAGCCCATAACTTATTCATTTTTATGTTTTGAATGTAAAAACCAAGCAAACATTTAAAAAGCCAGTTCATGACCCCTTTAACTCAAAAGGCGCTAATTTTGATCTTACTTTAGGAAGTTACATAAAGCCATTCAATAAAATAGAGTTTCCCAGTTCAGTTGCAGGGTTCTGCACAGTATGAACTACATGGCTAGTAAAGAGACTGCATTGACTGGGACTATTTTTTTTTTTTCAGTATAAAGATTGATTTCCCACACAATTTGAAGTTTCTTTCACTCACGTCAATAGTCATGTGACACTTTGAGCATTGCTGATAGAGAAGTTCAATCTTGTTAAGATTTTTCAACAGATGCCGCAACAAAATAAAAGTTAAAAAGTCTTAAAAGCCAGTGACCAAAAAGGTCAAAGTGAGGATAACAATATACAGTAGCTTAGCACTTTCTATACAGTTAAACTTATTAACACATGCTCTTTTTATCAACAACACAAGCCTCTAAAGAATATAACGGCTAATTCTTTTACCTCTTCTCACATGAGAAAGGCAGATGGCTCTGAATCAGAGTGAAACATGGCTATTCCATTTTCCATTATGTTAGACACTTCTGCTTTCATCCACGTTGGGCTGTGATCATCAATCTCTCCTCAACAAGAGCCCCTCTGCCTAATGAATGCTGATACTGAATTGATTTGTGGATGGGATGAGTTAATTTTAGATCTCCGTCAGGGTTCCTCATAGTCCTGATGCCCCAACATGTGCCTTGGATGGCCAAGGATACATCACTTCCTGTCTCTGATTTTCTGCTCCCATGAGAGGCAAAATGAGATGGACTGGGCATCCTCTTTACTTTAAACACATATTTACTCTTCGTCATACCACAAATCCAGCCCGTTAATATGTCCTTTCTATTACTCAATCCTAGGTAATGTCCCATCTTCACATACACTTTAAAATGCATGCGCCTATCCACCTTATTTTGCAGTCCAGAAGTAAGCTATTTTCTATGTGAGACTGTGTGAGAATATTAATCAGCCACTATAGGTAAATAACTAGAAGAATAAGAGCAGTAAACTGTAAAACCATTTGCACTATAAACCAGTGTGTTTATTATTAAGGCAATGCATTAAAAAATTATATGTTAGGAAATACCAGTTTGCAATATCAAGCAGCAAACATCTGCTGTTTTGTTATAAATCACAGCAGGCAAATAACTTGAGTTCCAAATGTCTGTACCTGTTTTTATGTTAAAAATAAGGTGGATAGATGACTCCTTACCACATTGTAATGTTGCATTGTGTACCTTCTGTGCATTTAGTGGTGTCAAACAGAACTGTAGACATTTGTAACAAAACAATTTGCAACACTCCAAACTCAAGCCACTGGTGGGGCTTGTTAGTCTATATCAGGCCACTAATGCAAAACCAAAGGCAACATTTTGCAATGTTATTACCAGACACACAGTCTGCTGGACTTTGTATATTGTCACACAAATTATATTATAAAATCTGCTGCTTCATTTTATGCAGGTACATACATGGCACAGTGGAGTCATCCTAGTGGATAGCAGGTATTGTAAAACAACAAATCATAAAATGCCTGAATTGGCTTAATTTTATGATGAGTTCCTTTGAGCTGCATAAATAATATAGTTGATTCCATCAGACATTACTTTCATCTCTGAAAATAGGATAAAGTGGAAAGTTAGTTGTCTATCTGGGTGATATTTTTTGGTCTTTGACAAGTGAGAAAAGGGAATTAATCAAATGAATTCACATGAAAACACATAAAGGAAATGGTTAAGCATTCTCTAATCGAAACCTTGTAACTGACATCATTGGAAAAGAAACTCCATTGCAGACCAGAAGTACCTTTTCAGATTTTGATTAAAGGTTAGATTACCACAATACACTTTTTTTTTCTTTTATCTTATTTTTGTGTATTAACTTTTTTAGTTAATACACAATTAACTTAAACAATTTTTTTTAGATTAATTGTTCATCCTATAAGTAATGTGTGCTAACAAAGTAGGACTTTAAAACTTTTTCAGCAAATTCTGAAAAACTGTCCACAGTTGAAAGATTGTAGCATGATGAAAAAGTAGTTTGTCAATGAAATAAAAAATGTTAAAGAATCATTGGTTCACTCTATGTTTTTGATGGGCTGCAACCAGTTAGGACTTTTTTTTACATTTTTTTTTTAATCTAAATTTATGAATCTGGCAATTATATAGCATTTTTATATGTATCTTTGCTATTTTTATGTCTAAATGTATTTATTGTTATTTTTGTGATTATATTCATTGTCTTTTTAATTAAATAACCTACACTAGTTTATAGACCAGGAGGACTTTTAAATTGAAAGTCTGTGCATGTTAGTTTCTCAAACTTTATGCTACAATCTATTTACATCAGAACAACCTAAACCCTCAATCCCTGTTTACATTAGTCCACTAATACAGCAAACTTGAAGGAATGAGTGAAAACAGGGAATGAATTTTGACGGTCGTTACACGCTCTGGCTATACACTCGTTATCGCGGTGCAATATGGGATTGAATGAGTGCACTCAATGACTTCCACTATAGTTTCGGACACTACAAACAATGGATGGTCCCTTGAATAATGACCTATATGAGGATATTGGGGCGATTTTGGATTCAGCCAAGGTCCCTTTAAGGCAAGTAATATCACTCAGCAACCATCTTTGAAACGTAACTTGGCCAGTCTTGCAAGTGCAGCTCCTATCTCTTTGAATGAGGAAACATCAATTTCTCTAAAGCTGTTTACCAAGTTTAAGATTATATTTCATATTTGAAATCACAATTGAAATCTGACAACAACTGCCTCATAAATTGTGTTCAGAAATGCTCAAATCATGAAAAAATATTGCATTTTTCAGGCAAGACCAGCCAGTGTCCATCTGAAAATATTGACTGTTTCTGATATCAACCAGAACTTCTAACAGCAGCTGCGGAGATACAATGACTTTACCCATTGGTGATTGGCTCTTTTGATTCGAAGGCAGGACTTATTGCATGTTGCACTTTCTCCATGTAATATGAGTCCACTGTCTTTCTATATATAGTCTTTACTTTAGAAAAGGGATTTTAGAGCTGGGAATGATGGTACATCCAAGTTGAACAACGTTCCAGAAAAGAGGTTGGAAAACAATATATTAGCTAGGATGGTTCTCTTCATCACTAAAGAGCAAAAAAGATGCTAAAGTTTTCCTGGAGCATAATCTTCAGACTCTTCATCTTAATTTTTCTCAACATAAATCCCAATGATCTTATTCTCATCCCTACACTCAAGGCACCACCTCATATTATCATTAGAAACAAAATCTGTCTTGAGACCTGTTTCATTGTTACCCTTTCCTTGTGATAGCGATTGCAGCTACTCAGCAGCACCATTAGCCAAGGCCCAACTCCTCCCAAATGTTCAACTTTTTTATTTTGAATATAGAAATACAATATGTGGGTTACAATATGACTCTGATACAGTTAAAAGTTACAAAGCAAAGCGCAAAAAAATAGGCGATTTGGAAATGTTTGTGTAGAAGCATCCTTGCCCAATGGAACTGCTCCAAATATTTGCCCTTTCCAGTACTCCACTAAAGTAGTGAGAGCCAACCGTTATAAAATTAGAGTTACAAACTCAATAATCATGACAACAAATTTGTTTGTTTTATGAAAGAAGGATCGCTCTTGTCAAATGTATCAGACCTCGCATGGCTACATTGTCTCATGATTCTGCCTTCTTGTCCTTGTTTTTCTTCAGTCTTAAAGCTGGATCATGACCCATGTTTTGTGTGCTTTCTCGTTACTTAACCCCGCCCCTCGTTATCCTCCTTGTGTCATTATTATCTCAGCATCGCCTGTTCCCTTCATTTGTTTCTCCCTATTTTATCCCCTTGTGTTTGCTGTCTTGTATTGGTTCATTGTGATTCCTGAGTGTTATCTTACCTTGTGAAATGGGCGAAATTTCATTTTTAGGTGAACTATCCTTAGGACCATAGACATAAAATACAGATAGGATTAACCAGCGCAGTCTCATCTCAAGACGTCATACAACTGACGCTTTTGACCATACGTCAACATCTGCCGTTTTAGGGTACCCTTTAACGTCGGTTAGATGACACTATTTATTTCTAACCCTACCCCGTCACCTAACTAACGTTAAAGGTAAAGCGTCAGTTGTATGACGTCCCAGGATCGTCATCTGACTGACGTTAAAGGGTACCCTAAAACGGTGAATGTTGATGTACTGTATGGTCAAAAGTGTCAGTTGTATGGCATCTTGGGATGAGACTGTGTTAGATTAACAAATTGATTCACAGTTTGGACTTTTACAGTTTTTTTGGCAAGAAAAATCACGTGATGTGACAAATTCTATTGACCATGTTCACATTTTCGGGTTTCTCAGAAGTGGAAGGCTTCATAGTTGGGTCAGAGCCCGTCTAACGGAGAGCCTTGGCACTTCATATTAGCCCCATTGTGTATCATCTTGGTTGCAGTTCCATTAGAATTCCACTCGGGGTGATAGCGGGCGAGCGCAGAATGAATGGGAGTCTATGGGGCTAAACGGCTAAATGTGTTTCTTTCACCTGCTTGTTGTTAAATTAACATAGAGTTTATTGTTGATTCCACAAGTTCAATATAGATTATAGGCCAAAGTCGACTGAACGAGTACTTATGTCCTTTTGATTTCTTACAGGTTAGGCCGTTGTTGGCCGGAACACGCTGAGCATTCTGCTATTGTGTGACGGCATCACATTTTTGAACGGATTTTTAGAACAGATAAGTGAACTTAAAAATGCAATTTTCAGCTGAGTGTATTAACTTAGCTCTCCCTTTTGAATGCAACTTTCAAATTACTTGACAAAAAATTACATCCTGAGAAAAGTGGATTTCTGGGTGAAACCCCATTGACTCCCATTCATTCTGCACTCGACCCGAGCGCCCCTGCATGGACAGAGACGTGTTACTGCAGCCAGTCCAGAACCCGCAAGTACCTGAGCCAGTGCCAATTCTCTTCAATTAGACTTTCTCTGGTTGGGTTAACTTCTATAGTAGTGAATTATAGACATTAAATATATATTTGTTTGTGTTCCCATTTGCTCAAATAGCAAAAGAAAAGCACCACAACAGCGTTTCACAACTTTCGAAAAGAGTAAAAAAATAGATTGATTATGGCAGTTCGGAAGAGAGAAAGATGTCAACTTTGTGACAGCCGGGGTGTTAGCAGTGTTGGGAAAGTTCACTTTCTACATATACTAGTTCAAAGTTCAGGTCACACATTTTAAAATGAACTAGTTCTTTTTCCATATGTTGTGAGCTTTTTATTATTATTATTATTATTATTATTATTATTGCCCCAGCCCATATACAACCACAGACAACAATTATTTTAACAACGGCCAAAGTTTACACAGAAATGTACGATTTTTCCCATCCTCACCAACTTTGTCATAAAACCCACTTAAAAGATCTTACGATGCCTCCTAGCTCGCTGCTTTGTCGACAGCAGCCTCGGTGTGACACTGGCGCTTATGTTGCCAGATTGGTGTTTTTTCACTACATATTAAGGCCTGTTTACGAGTGTTTTAGCTGGGTTTTCTCCTTTTGAAGGCTCAGAAATCTGGCACACTATTGTACAAAGTTAAACTGAGAGAGTGTGTGTTACACAGACACCAGAATGAACACGTTCACAGCAGCGCAGTCTCATCCCAATTCGTCATATAGGCCTAACTGACGTTTTCAGGATGTCTTTTAACCATTCCTACGATATGCGACTTTCAGGGCCCCCTAAACGTCGGTAGATGATGTAGATGATCCTAACTCTACCCCAGACCTAAACCTAACCCTAAACCCAACCTCGTCACCCAACTGACGTTAAAGAGTAAGCGTCAGTTGTATGACGACCCGGGATCGCCATCTATCGACGTTCAAGGGGGCCCTGAAAAAGTCATATATTGACGAATGGTCAAAAGACGTCCCAAAAACGTCAGTTATATGACGAATTGGGATGAGACTGTGTTATTCACAGTAATGTTCATCAGGCAGTAATCCGTTCAGTTCACCTTCGCCCAAAATATGAATGCGTTCAGGCACAACACTGGGTAATAGAAACACACTCACAGCAGCATTAACTGGTTTTGTGTAATATTATAAAAATAAGTGTTATAGGCATAATGATATTTTATTATGACAGAATGTGGCAACATGTACATTAAAAGCACATCTTCTGCACTAAACGACAATAATCCGAATATTCTATACTTTTACATGTATTCAACTCCACACTTATTCTCACAATACATACAGTAGGATTAAATTTTGTTTGTATTTTGCACAAATTACTTGTATTAAATACTTTTTTCACAGCAGTATTTTATATAAATACATTTGCGTAAGTACTTGTACTTGTTTGATGTATTTGGGACCATCCCTATATAGCAAGATCATAAAAAGTTAATAACAGTATCTTTGCAAGGAACTGCACAAAAATGTATACCTCAATCTGCCCTGTAATAAAAATGTGATTTTTTATTTATTATTATTATTTACTACCACTTGTGTTCATTTCAAGTACATTTTTAGAGTTTAAAAAAAACGTGTAGGTAAAGACATGTTTTCCATTGAGCCTATGTTGGATGTGACATGTGTTTGTAGCACAGTAGTGCATACTGGCAGTGTAGCATTCTGGATGGTAATCTATGTCCTTTCCAACTGCATGCGATTGATTTATGCACGGTCAACAAGCTTCTCATTGAAATGAAAAGTGATTTATAGCACACAGTTGTTGTGCAGTAAGCGCTTTTGTGGATTTAAATGCCGTACAGCCGTTGAACATATTAGATGGCTAAGCCAGCAATCACAAAGCAAACCCCTCTGCGTACTGCACTACGTACTCTTTTCAGAGATCATAGACTCCTAGTTGAAAGAAATAATATATCTATGGAGCATTGGGGACTGTTTAAAAATTCTCAGGGAGCAACAAATCTGTACTTATCTACCATCGTTTGCAGGATGATGGTAGAGAAAAAAAAAGGGTGGTATAGTGCGTGGTTCTGACCAAAACAGGTTTGTATCTGGAAAAGGGTGCGTCAGTAATACCGAAGGGCGTCTTGAATCCAGAGCTGTGTTTGCTGTTCAAATGTCCTTCACTGGCCCAGGGTTTGTCTGAGTGTGTGAAAGCATCTAAAACCCAGTTTCCTCATTCAACAAAGTCAGTCGCCCTAGATTGCCAGATTTCTAAGGTGAGGATCCCTCACAAAAAAGATAATTCTATTGAGTAAGTATTTTCTAAGTATACTTTATGTAGTATGTATACTAAAATAAATGTTCTAGTGGTAAACTTGTAAGTGTACTATTTCAATACTTCTTTGGACTAAATTGCCTAATTTTGATTTTATTTATTTTTTTCTAGTGCAGCTATACCTGTATAACACCAATGTTAAAGGGATATTCCACTTTTTTGGAATAGGCTCATTTACAACTCTCCACAGAGTTAAACAATCAAGTTTTACTGTTTTTGAATCCATTCAGCCGATTTTCTGATATTTGAGAAGAATATCAGTAACCCTTGAACAGTTTCTGGTCCCATTGACTTCCATAGTATTTTTTTTTCCTACTATGGAAGTCAATGAGACCAGACACTGTATGGTTACTGATATTCTTCTAAATATCAGAAAATCGGCTGAATGGATTCGAAAACGGTAAAATTTAACTGTTTAACTCTGGGGAGTTGTAAAATGAGCCTATTTCCAAAAAGGGGAGTATCCCTTTAAGATTCAAGTTAGACTTAAGTTTCACATTAAATGATGGCAACTAAAAGCCACAGCCATGCTGCATTTCATTTACACAGAACTTAAAACCTAAACTTGGATACAATACTTCTGCTGCATTGCAAGCACTGATGTTGTCTTTAGGATAATGCAATTTTAAATGATGTCTAGTTTACAGGAAGCTATATTAAATGCAACAAATCATCACTATTAAATAGTCAGAACAGGTGAGGACAGCGGCACAGTTATGAAAGCAGATCTTAATTTGCTGCATCTCTAAGGCACACACATATTGCAGTTCCTTATAGTAGAGAGAAATTTTGCACTATGGAGAATACATAATAGTAAAGAGAAATGTTTAATATAGACAGAGGTCACTGGTCTCTGCACAGGGGGCTGCCAAGGTGCGCTGAACACTATTTCATTAAATGATAAGCACAAAACTGAACTACTTAATTTCCTTTGAGTTATCGCTATGTACCATTAGCAATTCTGTACTGTGAAAATGATAAAAATGTAACCAAGGGACAGTAGCACTTGTAGAAAGAGAGAATAAGAGGCAGATAGAGCATGTATTCCATTGTGGTACTTCTGCCCCTCTTGTTCAGTCTGAAATAGCCATGATCCTGTGCCTGAATAGGTGTGAAAAGTTCCACAAAGTTGGGATCTTGAAAAACTGAAGTTTAAAAAAAGAAAACACTTCTCAAGGGTTTCATCTGTTCCAAGAGCAATCATTGCAAATAACATTGAATCTTTCAATGTCATCATTTCAGGACACAATAGAACAAAAAAGGCCTCCCAGATGAATATCATCCACAATATGAACTGTAGCTGTTTCATTTTAATGTCTTCTCTTAATCTCTATTTATACTTCAACTAACAGGTGTACAAAACAAAATTGTGTTTGTTTCTCTCAGAACATCTGACTTAAAAGGATACTGCATATTTTTTTTAGGCCAACCCAGAACCCATCACCCTGGTTCCCTTTCAGTCAAGTTTGATGTTAGAACGTCTGCCGAATTGTGATCCGCTGGGATGGCATCAGCGGTCTATAGCAATAGCCTTTCCAAACAAAAAGTGTCTTACAAAATTTAAATCAATGTTTTATGTGAATGGTCAGGCAGGATTATTTTAAGATAATTTTGAAGCAAAAACTCTAGGCGACAACATCCATTAGTCAAAAGTCTTGTGGACACATTTAGGTCTTTTGTGGCCTTATTTCTGAAACTTTATTTATTTATTTATTCATTCAATAGCCAAGCATTAACATTCTCTCAAAAATACAAACATATACATGCATGTTGCTCACATTTTATGGTAGACCTGTTTGTGCTCAATGTAAGGCCTTGTTTACATTGCAGGTCTTGATGCCCAATTATGATTTGTTGCCTATATCCGTCTGTTCTTTAAATTGTGACCCTTATTTCGATTCATGTGTTTACACTTGCCATATAGGCTATTATCTGAAACATATCGCGCATACTTTTAAGGGTTAAATTATCTTGCACAGTTGGACGAACACGAAATATGCTTCATGCATGAAGTTGCAAAACACCACTTTTGAATAAGAAACAATGTCTATCAAACTCGTTAAAACTCCACGGATCACACGCGTATCTGTGAGAACCACAGTCTATGGTGAGAACACTCGTTAAAACAGCATACACATTCGAACTTGACTGCACTTCACATGTTATAGCCCTACTGCTTTCATTCGTACTGGAATGGATCCATGACTACGGGACATTAAGCCTTAAAATAAAGTTGTTCTTGGGCTTTTCACTGTTATACAATAAAGAGCCTGCACAGAGACAGCAAATAGAAATGAACACAACAAACTGCCTTGAGCCTGTACTTACACAACACTGACAGTGGAGTTGCGCTCAGGAGTAGATCAGCTGTGGACGATTTTCTTTTTCTTTTTTGAGAGGCTGTGGATTAATTCTTTCTATGCACACAAATTATGATGTCACTCACTGCGCGTATGTTTTAAAAATATAATTAAGCATGCTAATAGTCCTAGCATGTTTTAAATAGCCCACTTAAAGTGTTTATTATAAATAAATTACTAAATGCTTAAAATAAATGTAAATGAACCATTTTCGGCACATTTACAATCCTGTGAAAACACCTCCTGTGCCCGTCCACATTCCTCTCCTATGACACGGCCATCCGTCCCTTTGCAGAAGTGCGTCGGGGTCTCTCTCGTCATGAAACCGTGGAGACGTCTAATGCCTCAGAAAATCCAATCTGCCTGTTTACATGACAGTCGCATTGGCACATATCGGATTTATATCTGATTTATTTCCACGTATGAACGAGCCCTAAAACCGATCTCGAAATATCTGAATGCATGCGTTTTTTTCCTGTTTACACCGTCATAGAACACATCCGATCTGTGTCGCATATGAGCAAAAAATCGGAATTGGGTCACATTTCACTGACAGTGTAAACGGGGCCTACTTGTGTAATTTCACCTGTGCCAATAATATGTTTATAAGCAACTAAAAAAACAACAAAAAAAAAAAACAAATGTCAGGGCATGTCAAAACAAAACAGAGGGTTAAGGGCATTTCCTACTGCTTCCTGCAGTTCTAAAAGAGCTTTGCAGCACACTTTGCAGCAATTTGTGCTACGGCCATTTCCCTGTGCCTCAACACTTTGAATTTCTCTAAAAGACCAAGTATGCGAGTGTCTTTTTAAAGATGTCATTCCACCCATGTATTTCTGGTTGTGGTAGTTTCCTGGCTCCATCTGACTGAGATGGCGGGGTTTTACAGCCCATACTTCATTGTACCCAAATAAAAAGGTGGTGGGTTATGACTGATCTTAGATCTGTGTGTTTTGAATTAGGCCTAGCTGTTTAAAATGTTGATACAGAAAAGCATTTTCAGATGCATTCAACCCCAAGATTGGTTGATTGGTTTGCAGCGACTGACCTAAAAGATGCATACTTTCATGTCTCGATTCTCCCTCAACACAGACCATTTCTGCGCTTTACGATTGCATTCTCATCATCTCGATGACAGGGAAAAAGAATAAACTCTCCCCCATGCAGAGAATCTCTTTCCTTGGTATAGAGTTGGATTCGCTCAGCATGACAATATTTAGCAAGAGCATGATTATACCGTATATAGCTCTCCAGTAAAATATGCTGCCTTTAAGTGTGCCATGTCATATTTGGCATTCCTTGAAGTTTGGTTGCAAGACATGTCTAGGTCAACTTGGCATGCCAATTTTGCAAATGGAGCTTGAGGCAAGTAGTTTTACATAGTAAAGTTGTCGCGTTGATCAATACCACTTCATGTTGCATTTTTATTGGCTAGTCAGTAGACGTAGGTCAAAGCAGCAAACACACTGTGAGATGATCATGCTAAATTTTTTACACCGTCAGAAAAGGATTGCTGCTATCTATGATTGCAAGGCCCTGACAACATCCATATTTGATCCTCTCTCACTGGCCGACCAATGTTTAGGAGTCATGACCACAGAAACTGCCATAATTGTTCATCTTTCGTCTGAGACATTTTTATAAATTATTGTTGTATGTAAAAAGGTTACGTAGAAATTCTTTAAAATGCAACTTAACTTTCAGATACACTGGAGAAAGCCAAATTTAGTTGAACATTACACACCTCAGAGATACAGTAGCCATGTTTCCAACCACTTGTTAATCGAATTATCTGAAGTTAGGTTAAAAAACTAATGCGGATAAAGCTGGTGAAAGTGTGTTTCCATCCAACGGCTTTAAAGCGAATAAAAACCTGTACGTAATGATGTCACATGCTGTTTTGCGATCAAATTGGTATATCTGAATTGATTTGAGACATTTTAAGGTGTTTCCATTTATTTTCGCACAGAATCGAACAACATTCAAGCATACTTTTGTTAGACAAAACGTATTGCGCTAATCTCACCAACAAATGATCAATATTTCACAAGTTGAAGCCTAATAATGCTTATGTGCCAGCTGATAGCGACACATGAAATGGGATTTGTATAAGAGGCGGTTGTTGAAGGGGTTGTATTCGCTATAACAACCGGATCACTATATATTATCCTGCTTTTTACATATAAATCAACCAAATAAATAAATAAATTGACACAAAATATTGACTTAAAACGAGTTTATTGATTTAAAAACGAGTATTGCCTCCGCTAAAGAAAATAGTCTGTCCGTCTCCTGAACTGCGTCCATGGCAACGGTGTGTTATACTAGCAGCGCCACAGTCTGTTAACAATAAATAACAGACCACATTCTACATTAGAATTTAACCAAGCCAACTATAAAAAAAGCAAAACTAAATTAAGAAAACAACGACGCTATAAACATTGCTATGATGATGCCGATGCACGTATGCCCGACGACAGCGGAGGTGACTGGTGTGGAAACAACAGCGCTCCATCAGTTCTGGGAGATCCTGGTTCTGAGACACTTCACAGAAGCATCTTTTTGCTTTGTCCACTTACATCTGTCTTTGTTGACATCCGCCATGTGTGCGCAAACAGACTGCCCGGAAATGAACTTGTCTTCTGGCGTGTTGATCGCAATTCATTATTTAACGTTTCCATCAGCTTTTATCGCATTAGCCGTATATCAATCAAGATAAAATCCGATGAGACCGAACGTATTTCATTTGAGTCGATTTTCATGAAATTTCATCGAATTTTATTGTTTCCATAAGGCATTTTTCATTCGATATCACTTAATTCGGATAAAAACGTGTCGATGGAAACATGGCTAGTATGTAGTCAAGAACAGTGACAATGGGCCGGTGTGAGGGCTGGTGATCAGTAATGGCTGGTCTCAATCCCTGAGGTCTATTTTGTGTTCTCCACAGCCCCCAACAATGCTGCTCTTAATGGGCTATTATAGGCCTAAGGATTGTCATCCATAACCACTGCCACTGTCAAGAGCAAAAGGGAATGATGGGATTGCTGTAAAGACTGCTGTAGAAGACTAGAGTTTAGACACCCTGAAACACCATCACTGAGAATGTTTGGTTGTTTATACACCTGGATGTTTATATGTATACAAGTTTATTCTGTTAATGATTTTGCATGTCCATAATCATAGTGTGAAAAGATTAGGCTGCAAAATTCAAAGCTAAAATATTGTCACATGACCTGGTAAAACTAGGTGGTAAGTTCACATCTGAGAAATAAATAACAAAAATATTATTTTAAATCAGTTGTTTGTGAATTGTGGAAGCCTGGTTCAACTATAGAAAAAAAAAGGTAATGGAGACAAATTTAAAACAAAGTAAAAAAAAATAAAAATAAAATCATGAACGCATATCATTGTAAAAAAAAGAAAAAAAGACTGTTGTAACAATGCGTGAATTAGACCTTTTAGCCATTCATATCTTGAATGAAAAATATCTCATCAATGCATTTCTAAATTAGCACCTGTAGTTTGTAGATGGTTTGCCTATCTTTGTAGATTAAAAAAAAATGTTGCAGCCAAGGGCCGACTCAACCTCCATGGAGAGTTTTTAATGTTTTATCAGACAATAACTACTGAAGATTTTGCCCTATGGCAGGGGTGCTCAATCTGCTCCTGGTCAATTCGACTGTCCTGCACAGTTCATCTCCAACCCTAATCAAGCACACCTGAATGTGATCCTAAAGACCTTACTTGGTTGCTTCAGGTGTGTTTGATTAGGGTTTGAGATGAACTGTGCAGGACAGTTGATCGGCAGGCAGCAGCATTGGCACCCCTGCCCTAGGGCTACCATAATATGCGAGCAACATGTATGCATGTTTGTATTTTTGAGAGAATAATGTTTATACATGGTTATTAAAAAAAGATTTATGGCCACAAAACACATACTATATATTAGGGATGTAATGATAGATGTATTTGTATTAAACCATTCGGTACTAGGCTTTCGGTACGCATTTTTTAAACCAAATGTTTTGTTGGACCATTTTTCCTGCCATTAATGAACTATTCAGTGTCCACACTCCACAGATCAGCCACATTCACTATGGATTTACAATAGTAACACTAACTGTAACCATTCAGAAATAAACCTGTAAACCTAACTACAATAATACATTTAATTTTGTCCAGGGAGCTGTTTTGTTTTATATGCTCCTAAGAAAAGTCATGTATAGCTCCACCATTGCTCAAAGTAAAAAAAAAAAAAGAAAAAAAAAAAAGAAATTTCTCTGCCATTTCTTTCTTTTTGCACTATGCTGATTACACACACCTGCATCTCATTTACACACACACACACGCGCATATAAACCAGTTCAACACACCACACCAGTGCAAAATATTCTGCAATGATTCAGCAGACACAAGGAGATCCATGTATGGACAGGCTGGGATCAACACCAGTAAACAGGGCAATGGAGAAAAGGCAGAGACAAACCAGATCAGGCAGGCAGTGAGAAGCAAAGTCCAGTTACAATCCTAGTCAAGGCAGGCAGAGAACGATCAGAAATGGGGTACACAGTCCAAGGTCAATGCAATAAATAAACCACAGTAAAAAAAATAGGCTAAATAAAAAAATTAAAGCTGCAGGCAGCATTTATCGGTGTTCAAGCAGCTCAGGCCTTTAAGGCCTTTAAGCACAAAAGCATCAAAAGGCATTCAATTTTATTTAATATACATTTATCCACTGACATAATAGATGGAAAACACCATACAGCTAATACAGGCAATTTACCATTGAAATACATGGTTTTAAAGATTTTTAACAGTTATAGCGCCACCTATGGTCCGATCTCCATGAAACTATGTATGCTTCTTCTACAGTTATGATACATATGCTCATCAATTTTTCTGAAAAGTTCTGAGTTTTCCTTTAGGATTTATAGGCTTTTGGGTGCATTTTGCCACGCCACTTTTGTAAACGACCCTGTTACAGCAAAACAAATGCAAAATTTCAACTTTTTTTTGTATAATTATTGGAGTCCAGAGAATAGGCCTAGAGGACAGGATAAAAACCGACATACATTTTTTTCCTGGGCTCACTGGGTTTCACTTCGTGCTTGAACACCTAATAATGAGAGACCTTTTTGACGATTATAGCGCCACCTATGCATGATAGGACACATATGCTCATCGATTTTTGTGAAGTTGTGACTTTTTGGGGGGGATTTACTGGCTTTTAACCTAATTTTGCCACAGACCACTATCTAAATGACCCTGTTACTGCCAACCAAATGCAAAATTTCAACTTTTTTTTGATAATTATTTATCTAGAGAGTCCAGAGAATAGGCCTAGACTGGTTCGGTCCCAATTCGGGCAAAAAAACAGGGACTAGTTCGCAAAAGTGTGTTTTGGACAAAAACCAACATAGCAAAATTTGTTTTGCTTCAAATGGAAATCCGAGATATACATCTTGTCAGTCTTAGAACCAGGGATTACAGTGGTGTAAAACATTGAAGTCAAAGTCAAACGGTCAAGGAGTTATGAGCAATTTAGTACTTTTGGTACCTATGGGGCAATCGGGATCATACTCTGATAGGTTCTCCACAATTTGAGTCTCTACCATCTGACAAAGTTTCAGAGCTCCAGCCCTTACGGGGATTTTTTTTTCTTTCTAGCAAATACAATAGGTTTTCAGCACTTCGTGCTTGAACACCCTAATAAACACTCAGAATGACAGCCAGGAAAGTCAAGACTTCACACTGCTGTGGTGTGTGGAACTGGTTTGATGCGTGTGTAATCAGCACAGAGCAGGTGTATGGTGTTTGGTATAAGCAGTCCAGGGAGGTGCATGATGGGAAATGTACTCTGTGATAATCCAGGGAGTGTGTGGCTAATCGTGACAAACATCTTAGTTGATAATTCAATATACCTTGAATTATCTTATTTATTTTTGACAAAACATCAAAAATAAATTATTTTTGACAAAACATCCTATACTATAAATTTAACATATGAGCAGAAATTGGCAAAAAAAAAGCTTATTTGATGCAACAGAAGTAAAAAAACAACAACAACAAAAAAAAACTTTTATAGATACCAAACCAGTCAACACAATCTTGTCTAATCAATCATATTTCATCAGTAACATCGTTTTTATGATTTATTAATATAGGGCATATAAATGTTAATTTGCAGTTTAATAAAAAATACATTATATCAACATATTTTCAATAATTTTTTACTGATCTCAGTATAGCAATATAGTTTGGGAAAAGCTAAACTAGTAGATGTGTTCACGTTCATGTAAAAATAGCATGTTTACTAATGTAAGTGCCTGTAGTAAACAACAGCGTCTATCTGTGCCTTTCATTCACAAATAAACATGCAATTAATATTTAAACTCTTTTTGCGGTTTACATACATCGATTAAGAACAAAAGCCTAAAAAAATACTTAAGAATATAGAACTTACTTTTCACAATACTTACCTGGATCCATTGCTCATCAAAATGAAAACGAAACAAGCACTTCTGAGGTATTTTTTTTTAAATTATATTACTATTGCGCTATTATTATTCGTCACAGCGATGCGAGATGACAAAGTACGTGAATCTTATTAAACTTGATGCGTTTTATTGAGCTGATGTGTGCAATGACAGGTTTGCATGGATTGCCTCAGATCATTTGTGTTTCATTAACGAGCGCTCTCAGTTGGCGTGTTCATATTAGCAGATAAAGAGTTGCCATGAGAACGACTGACATCTCTCTTTCATAGATTACATAAACAGAGAATATTTGTTTTCATTTTGAATTAGATCATTTAAATGTAGACACTTACATGATTATAAAGACATATTGTTTATATTATATATGTATAAATGTTATTCTGGTGTGACTGGTATTTGGTGAGTTTTGTTAGTTCACTCAAAAATGAAAATTAAGTAATTAATTACTCACCCCATGCTGTACCAACCCCGTAAGACCTTCGTTCATCTTCGGAACTCAAAGAAATATATTTTTTATTAAATTTGAGAGGTGGATCACTGCTACATAAGATGCCAAAGGATCGAAACCGGGCGGCCCAGAAAGTCATTGAAGAAATGTTTAAATATTCCATGTGACTACAGTGGCTCAAGTATAAGTTTATCAAGCTACGGAAATACTTTTTGTGCGAAAACAAAACAAAAAATAACAACTTTATTCGACTATTACTATTCTTCCTTGTAGGCCTGAGACGAGAGTGGACATCTCTTAAACTCTCGTCTCAGGCCTACAAGGAAGAACAGGAATAGTCAAATAAAGTCGTTATTTATTTTTTTTCTAATGAGAAAAAGTATTCTCATTACATTTTCTTTCAAAAACATTTTTCTTTCATAAACATTTTCTTCAATGACTTTCTGGGCCGTCAAGTTAATCCCTTAGGCATCCTATGTAGCAGTGATCCACCTCTCAAATTTAATAAAAAATGTCTTACAAGGTTGATACAGCATGTGGGTGAGTAATTAATTACTTAATTTTCATTTTGGGTGAACTAACCCTTTAAGTTTAGAGATGTGCTTCAGAAAACGGGGTTCACAAGACGGAGAGGCAGAAAGCACACCCTGTTTATTTTCTTTATTTTACAATAGCTCAATGTTTTGTTTCTATTGTAAGTGGATACATAAAAAGTCGACATTTCATAGTTTTTTTTTTGTATTTCTCAAGTCTGTATGACCATAAATGACAGAGTATTTTAAGTTTATTTTTCTGCTATGTGAGAAAAAATAAATAAATAAAAAAAATGCGCCAGCATGTTTGTTGACCCCAGAGGGTTAAGACCTAACAATAGTTGGGAAGGAGGGGGAAACTTAACAGGGGAATACAAATTGTCCACAATACTTCAGTTCACCTTACTCAACCCTAATGGTAGTTTATCAAAGGAAGCATGAAATGCACTAAAACACTCAAGCTCTAAATACTACAGGTGGCCACATCCTAATAAAGGGGGAACATTTCAAGAACCCAACCAAAGGAGGTGCTAACACCTTAGTAATTAGAGCTTTAGACTACAACTTCTGGTGTTACCACTCCCCTAAGGGTAACTCATCTCATGTCCAGTAACCCTTTCCTCCTTGACTCTAAAAACCCCAAGAAACTGCAGGAAAGCTAGGGTCCTATCTTTTAAGCTAGTGCTTATGTTTTTGTTTTTTGTTTTTTTTTGCACCAGACTATAGTATGTTATGTATAACAAAGAGGGATGCCCATCTGTGAAATTTGCTAGTATCTCTTGCTAGTATTCTCAGACAAGGGCCATAGCAGAGCACACTTTCAAAGGGGAGCCATATCTCTACTTGAAGAACCAACAGTAACTTGGGAGCGTAAACAAAGTAGGGGTATCTATAATGCCCTACCTACCTCAGTTCACACTGAATTACCCATTCTCAGGAAGCATGATTCTACTAGACCCTCAGACAGGAAGAAGATAGCTCAACCCTGGAAAGACATAGTTTAGGATACCAAGGCAGTGCAAGAGACTTGTCAGAGACAATCAACCTCCACCCACAGTCACTTGCCAATGTCCCTCTCACCCTTGGGGAAGTCCTCAGACATGTGGCCATCCTCTAATCTGAGAGTATATTTGCCAAAAACGTGCAGACAAGCACTGCTTAGCTTGCTATTGAGAATGAGGAGTTGACGTCATTGTTCAAAGCCCTCTCCGCCATGTTGGTTGGATTCCACGGCAAAACCGTATTGTTTACGTGTGTTTTTAGCTCGGTAGTAGAGGAGATTCTCGCAATTCTGCACTGTTTTACCATGCCTGGAAGTCACTGCTGCGTTAAAACTCCTCCAGTAACGCACAGAAGACATATGGATAACATAGGAACAATGGAACACAGTTTTTTAGGTTACCGAAATGGACACAGCATCAGTGAGAGTATCTGACAGGAGACGCTGGATTGCACGGTTGGCTGATGCCTTTAGTATACGATTTTCACTATTTGCTGTGCCTTAACGAACATACGCAAGTGTTGTTTGAGTGCCTTGTTCATTACTTTTTTATTTCTTTGAAATAAATGTTTAAAACAATTTGATATGGCTTAACAATTGAGAACTGAAATATATGTATATTTGGACAATATAAGTTTCATGGACAACATAAGTAATAATAATAAAATAATAATACTGTTATTAGTGCAAAAGAACAAATATCTTGATGCTGCTTCTCCAAATATAGCTGTTTTGCGCTTAGTGTGAGTTTGTTCCTGTAAGGTCCCTTTTCTTTCACCTTATCTTTTTGCATTGCTTTACTTTCTTCCTTTTTTCTCGTATTCTTAGATCCGTCTCTGTCCTGCCAAAATAATAAATGCGCGAAAATAATAAATGCGCAAAAAGTAAAGAGCTCTGGAATGTTTAGTCGCGTCTCTGTGGGGTTCTAACATAGGGTTCTAAAGGCGTTGCCAAGGTAACCGATCAGCGTCTCTCTACCATCATGGCCGACCGGCTCAGACCCCGCCGAAATCGGCACGTGACTCCTCATTCTCAATATGAAATGTGCGACAGAAAGAATGGTTTCTGATTCTTGTTTTTCTTTTAAACAAAAATCTGCTCCATTCCTCTGGCTATTCGGTAATGTTTGCTTTCAAAGCTCTAGAGTATCATGTGATCTATCTAGCTGTGTGCTGACTTGTGCAAAGGCATGCAAGAGAATAGTATGTGTTAAACTGCCTATTCTAAGCTGAAGAATGTGTACCATGTGGTAAAGGACCATAGCTAGAATATCTATAAGGGTGCGTGACCATTTTGTGAAGGATGTATTGATATTCAAAACGGAGCGGAAATGTGGAGCCGGGTTGCTTTATTTCTGTAAAGAATAAAGTCTAATTCTGGCATCAAAAATCCTGAGACTCTGAGAAGTGATATTACAAGAAAAATAAAACAACACATGCTGCCTCAAAAGGCAGGCCTGGAACCCTTGCAACACCTGTTTGTCTCAATGCCCTCTTCAAAGGGTGGAGATCACCACTTCTCCGACAGCACTGGTGAGATGAAATTGGGTGTATTCCACTGTCTGCAGGGACCCCTAGGCCTGTCTTGCCTTCACATCTATATTTCCATGAGTCGCAAAGTGGGAAGCAGAGGAGGCAGACTTAATTGATAATATATGCCTCTATTCTGCCCACCTACCAGAGAATGTGAGCAGAGCAGTAATATTTCCTCCAGAGCAAGCAAAGTGAGTGCCTTTCTGAAGATTTTACTCCACTCGCTCAGTCCACTCAGGGCCACACGCTCATCCCAGGATGCTCTGTGAGGCTGAAAAAAATGGTTGAAGAGAAATATCTGACCAGTTGTCTATGAAACAAAGGATCTTGTTGGAAATTAACATTTGACTCCCTCCCCCTCTTCCTTTGAGACAAGTCTCACCTCATCTACATCTAAAGACTTTGGATGTCTGTTACGGTTGGCAGACTTTGAATGTCTGTTACGGTGTACAAAAAAACAAAAACCCATTAAGAATAAATTAAAGCCACACTGTGGAACTCTTCAAACTTTATAATATATTACCAAAACCAATTGAGAAGGTACATCGACTTACAATAGGTTGAATGTCATGTCTGCCGTAGCCTGAAGGTGTCTGTATCGCTTTTACTAACACTTTGTAACTTCGGGTTTCAGGTAGGAATCGACCGCTTTCCGGCATACGTCACTTCCCCCACCACCCAAACTTCCTGAGATTCTGACGTTAGTGCTTAACTTCGCGTTTGATTGCCGTCTGTATCTTTTCGTCATGGCCGAACAACAGCTACAAGCAAGAAGGCAACGGTTTTATCAGAGGAAACTAAAAAAAGAAAAGGGGAGAGTGACAAATTAAAAGCCAGGATGAGGGTTAACACATTGGTCCAGCAGATAAATTCATATAAGCAGTGTAGTATTTTCTGGTATTCCGGCTGCAGCCGATGGTGTTATGAGTGTAATAAAATGCCCACAGCCCAGTGTTCATTTCTACACACAAATACAGCCCGCATCAGTGCAGGGCTCGCACTAATAGAAATCGCCTCATGTCAAATGTAACGTTACATTAAATGTAGTGAACGTGACTCAGTAGTACTCACAGACACTAACGTTACACACCACATTTCCCACGGTTTCTGTAAAAATAAACCAACACACATACAGTCAGCTCAGACCAACAATGTTTTCAGTGCAGTGAATGCGCCCGCTGTCCCACGTCCACATTCACTCACAGACATGATAAGCTCCACGGGGCTCACCCCGCTCGCTCGCTCTCAGCCCGCTGCTATAAGGGAATCGAGCGCGGCAAGGCTGCCCGCCTCAAACACTGCAAGCACACACAATCTAAAGACATGGGAGGCTGACCGGTTGACTGTTTGTTAACTTTAATTTGCGACAGTGTTGCGGCGCTTGTGGCCTCTAGGGACGCTAGAAGTGACAGTTACAGGTCAAGCACCATCTAGTGGTCAAGAAAGTTCCGCAGTGTGCCTATTAAAGTATATTAAGTATAAATTAAGTATAAATATTGAGCGGAGCATCACAGAGCAATAAAGTCACCCTTTTTTATATAACACGTTTTACAATACAAATTGTTTTAGAGCAGCTTTACAGGGATAAAATGGAAATTAATGCAACAAAGATTGTTTCTTCTATAGATCAAGCAATCGAGAAGAAAATAGAGTCATAGTCCGGTTTAAGTACTATAAGATTTATCTGGACTATTAAAGTACATTTATCAATACAGCCGTCCTGGAGAAAACATTGATGTTATTGCCCAGCTCAGTTCAGTTCTCATGTAATGGTACCGGTGTCAATGCAGTCAGCTCAATAATATTGTTAAATATTAAGTGTTCCCAACTAAACAAGACACAAGCCAAAGGTGACAAAGGCAAAAGTGGCAAGGAACCAAAACGTCATCATGTGACATAATGGAGAGAATAACTTTGGAAAAAAACAGGCTCAGTAGGGGGCCAAACAAATGAACAGTGTATGCGTATGATTTAAGTAGCATTACAAGTCAGAGGTCAGATTGGATTGGAACATTCAGAATATGTATTCAGTTCCATCTGGTTGAAGGTGATACACGTTGCATGTAGCTATTGTAATAATAACTATAAATGATGCATAATTACATGCAATGAACCCTAAACCCAACCTAATCCTAACCCTAACCCCATTATAGTGTGTAGTTAATTGGTATTACTTAGTACTTAAATGTACTATTATTATAATTAGATACTGGATAAAACAGGTAAAAATGTTATACTATTTATCATTGTCAAGGGAACACCTTAAAATGAATTTTACACTTTATTTTGAGTGTTTCTTTATTGCACAATGCACATTTCTTAATATTAAGTTTATAATGTTTTTTTTAAAAACCACTATTAGTAAGGATAGTATGATCTCTGTATAATTTCAGTCTTTAAATGCAATACATTTAAAATATACCTAAAGTATACCTGCAGTAGTTCCACTTCAGCACAATCAAATATACCCAAGTATATCTTTAGTTGGACTATTTCTGGATAACCAAAGTGCATTAAGTACCAAATTAGTTCCAATTTAGAAGACTTTAAGTATACCAATTTAGTGTATTAAGCGTGCAATTGCAGGGCATTTATATTTATTACATAGATATGTAAATGTAGTTGTAATATACTTAACATAAAATAAGTGTATTTCAAATACCTTTTAATATATTTATTTTTCACAAGGACAAATGTTTGTATCGTTTCTGCTAATTATAGCTAGGTAGTCTCTTATTGTATCTTAAAGGGTTAGTTCACCAAAAATAATAATTCTGAAAATTCTGTCAGTATTTACTTACCCTCATGTTGTTCCAAACCTCTATGTGTTTATTTGTTCTGCTGAACACAAAGGAAGATATTTGGAAGAATGTTTTAATCAAACAGATCTCATTCCCCATTGACTACCATAGTATGTATTTTTTCCTACTATGGTAGATTGATTAAAACATTCTTCCAAATATCTTCCTTTGTGTTCAGCAGAACAAATAAACACATAGAGGTTTGGAACAACATGAGGGTGAGTAAATACTGACAGAATTTTCATTTTTGGGTGAACTAACCCTTTAAATTACTTTCTCTGTGTGTATGTGCAGTATGGGAGTGTGCAATTTATATTTTGAAATTCTTTGAAATTTGTGACAGATTCAATTGCTGCCTAGGTGCAAATATTAATCTTTACTTTGGGTAACTTGTTCAGTGCATAACTCATGCACAGAGAACTGAAAAATGTATCTCCACACTGTTTGTGAACAGGGAGGGTGATTTGGAGGATGCAAGTTAAGCAAAGTCCATATTCGTTGTCATGCCATATGGCTGCATACAAGGAAACCTAATTAACTGAACCAAAAAAGACTCTTAAAACACATTTGTTTCAGGATAAAAGCACATATGCAAAATTATTTTTGAGAAAACTTTCTCACAGAAGGACCAGAAACACCACACAAATTGTTGTGAGAAAAAAAAAATCCTAACTACCACCTGACAACTTGATACTTTGGTAACAATTTACTTAAAGGGGTGTGCATAAGACTAACATGACACCTTTATACTCATGACAGGACATGAATGTGAAGGAAGTCGTATGCATGTTTATGAAAACTCATTAAGTGTCTTTCGCTCAGTTATGACATTTTTAATGCATATATAACATTGTTTAAGATGTCTTGTTTATGACAACTTGACATAAACCAATACATCATAACCCGTCATAAACACAACATAGCAGATTAATTATCAAACTTAAGAATCCATTTAGCATAGCCATAACCATACTTTAGCATAGAAACCATACTTAAATGGTTAACATTACCTTAAACTATCAGGTGGTTGGTTTTGACATTGGCTGTCATGAAGCCATTATAACTCTTTAATGACAAATTCAATGTGTACCACTGTAGTTGAGGTCACAAAAATATTCATGAAAGCCAATGTCACAACCAACCACATGACAGTTTAACTTAATTTCATGTCAAGTTGTCATGACAGACACTGACAGGTTTTGATGTTATGGTTTGTCAAGATGTTATGACAAAGACATATTAAACAATGTCATATTTACATTCAAAATGCCATTATTGAGCGAATGACACTTAATGACAGTTGTCATAAACCCTACTTCATATTCATGACATACATCATGTCATGGTTATGAAGGTGTCATGCCAGTCTTATGCACACCCCTTCAAGTAAAGTGTTACTTTTGTTCATGTAATGATTAACAGGCAGTCTAAAGACCCCTTTTTGCGCAGACGTCAGCAATTACGCCATGGCGCTAGCTGGAGGCAAAACAAACGGACAACTGCAGGCGGCTAATACAAACCACAGATTCTAAATACTTCAGACTTACACAGATCCCTAAGCTCCGCCCACAAAAAATAATAAAAAAAAATCACGTGTTTACTAACTGAAAAGGGGTCTATAGAAATTATTAGCATTATTGACATGGCAACTAAAGATCGTTTAATATGTAGCAATGCAAGGAGCTACAATGTTTATATTTTAATAATAGTGACATAATTGTTTCATTTATTCTAGGAACTTACAACATTGTTCAATTGCTTGTTTATGACTCAATTTAGAACACTGGGAGAACATTTGGACAAGTTTTGAACAAAAACGAGTACGTCAGTGATGTCAACAAAACAATCATTCTTCTTCGGTTCACACAAAATAAAACTGACTCTTCCTATCAAAAAGCATTTAAGCTACTTTCTAAATGTGTCAGAACTTTTTGCAAGTTGGACTGAAGTGGTAGAAGTGAATTATTTCTTTAACCACTGTAGTATAAATTGAGTTGTAGAAATAAGTACATTTTTCATGGTTGAGCACTTGAATCTATTTCTCATAGCTTTTCTACTTCGGCTTTCACTTGCAACCAGTTTCCCAATTTTTCACCATGGGGAACAAAAGATTCTCCATTAACCCAACTCCTGAAAAGGAACAGAATGTATGGCAGTTATTATAGCCCAAACAAAACGGTTTTAAGTACTTTAAGGCAACATTTAAACAGAATGTAACAAATGCTCAAAGATTAAGAATGATATGTGCAGACAGACTGAGAGTGCACATCACAGTGCTTCTGATAGAATGTGATTTATCGTGGAAAGATTATGCATTCCTGGTATATGCTATGGAAATATTTCCCCATACTGCACAATGAATGTCAATGCTAGTCAATAGTCAATGTTCCCCATGCACTGTTCATTTTTTTGAACTAATATAAAAACACTTAACTGAGTCGAGTGCCTACACAAACTCTTTGTAAGTGGGACCACATGGACTGTGATGTCATTTACAAGCATTTATTAATATTGATGATGTCTGAAGTCGACTCCAAATGTCAGACAGAAGACTAATCTAGCCTCGGTGTACAATGGGTGCTCATAAAAAATGCATGTGACCGCTAATGAGGGTGACATAGATTTCTCCTTCTCTTGCAAAACGGAATCCACTTTTGACATCAAGTCAACTCTGATCTGTCAGTCTGGTTTCATCAGAACACATATTTAAACCCTTTTATGTTTGCATGCTAACATACAATGCCTAAGTAGCATGTTTTATGTGTAAGGCTTGTGATGAATATGACCTCAAATAGATGTACAGAGAACTGTTGGCTTTGAGTATGGTAATGCCGTGCCGTACATTAAAACTAGTATTTGAAATACATGCAAAATATCTATCATCCATCCATCCATCCATCCATCCATCCATCCATCCATCTATGCCACAGTTTTGAGAACCATTTTCATTTTTATCATATTTTACTGCTGTTGACGGTGACCAGTGAAGGTGCATTACTTGCCTAAAATAACTTTAATTTTGCTCACATTTTCTACCAAGATTTCTAGTATTTTTTTTCTTTTTCGGCCATCCAAAGCATTTGACATACTAACTGCCTCAAACAAAACAAGATTTGATGCCATGAACCTGGTAAATCTGTCAAATCCAGCAACATCTCAAGTGCTCATTAGGGGTGGGCAGTATGACCAAAATTTTGTTTCACGGTATGACTAATTTTATTTCACGGTAACAATATTTCACAGTATAGTTATCTATACATGTAGTTATCCTTGAAAAATAAAAAAGGGCTTTGTATAATAAATAAACCCAAATAATTTTTAAATTAAAAGTACTTCACCTTGTTTGATTTTAATTTTAATTTTATTTCGTAAATTATTTATTTGGTAAACTATTTTGAAAGCAAAATATAGTAAACAAAACACATCAACTTTTAGATGAACTTCCCACAACACATTGATATTCAATACAACTCATAGGTGCATTTAAACTTCAAATAAAGTGTTGCTGAATAATTTTTCAATCTGCATTGCTTTACTTCATCAATTTGTTTATAATATCTGAACTATTCTATTCATAATAAATTAATTACTTCCTTTTAACTTTGTAGGATATTAGTAATATTAGTTGTGTTCCCCAGTATATTTTTACCATTATGCGCTTATTATACTGAGTTTTAGATAACACATTCTCATCCCAAGATGTCATACAACTGACACTTTTGACCATACGTCAATATCCGCCTTTTTAGGGTACCCTTAAACGTCGGTTATATGACGATCCAGGGCCGTCATAGAACTGACGCTTTACCTTTAACGTCAGTTAGGTGACGGGGTAGGGTTAGGATTAGATAACATCATCTAACCTACGTTTAAGGGTACCCTAAAAAGGCGCATGTTAGCGTATGGTCAAAAGCGTCAGTTGTATGACGTCTGGGATAAGACTGCGCTGTTTTTGAAGGGGCTTGTTTTGCTATTTTTGTGATATCTGGCAACCTGTCACCTGGAGCTTAAATCAAGAGGAGTTCAGAAGTGTAAAGTTCATCAAGTTCAGAAGTGGCCAGAAGGAGACAGCAATATGAAAACCAAACAGCAGCTACTTTTAGTGTTGACTAAGTAGTTTAAATCATACACACCTTATAACAGTGCGTCATTATTTGACCACAGCCCGGTGAATACAGCGTTCCCTCTCAGTGTGTGTGCACGCACGCGTCTTTTGCATAAACAAATTGTGATCGATTAATTTTCTTGTCAAGTTGTAATCACGGATCAAATAAATGGAAAATTTTATCAACTGGTTCAGTAGCCAATTATTTGGAGTTAAAAAATATATAACCCGCGCTTCATATTTAGTAGAGCCAGACCGATATATCGGCATGCCGATATTATCGGCCGATATTAGGCATATTCCAAATTATCGGTATCGGCAGTTATAATGGCCGATAAATTAATATTTAAAAAAAAATGGACAAAACATGCTTGAACCATGTCATGAGTGTTGGAGTTGTAAAGTTTGTCCACCAGAGGGCACTTTACACCGTCCCTGTTGGCAACACTCGTTGAGTTGTTCACGAGACATACATTGCTTGAATAACAATTAAAAGAACATCCCCATCAGTTGTGGAATTATATTGCTAAATTATGGCTCATCATAGACTAGCTAATCACAAAGCTAGCTAATGCCACTATCATCAGTCTGTTCTGTTGTGACAATAAAAGAAACAAGTTTCTTTTTAAAATGCATGATCATAATATTTTAGTTAAAACTCATACTACAAATACTACAAGTACAAATAACTCATACTACAACTACAAATAACTAACGTTAGGGAAATCTGTTAATGTTTTGTTGCGACGTTTCAGAAAAAAAGAAAACAAAACAAAAAATAAAATCGGCCGATATATTGGCATATCAGATTTTAAAACCAAAAATATTCGGCCTTCAAAATCCTTTATTGGTTCGGCTCTAATATTTAGTAATTTTGTCTCAGATACAGGATTATACATTCACTTTAACAAGCTGGATGTTCATTTAAAAAGCAGTTATACATAAGAGAAGGAAAGATGCGGATAACTGTACATTATTTAAGGTTATTTCTATTCATAATGATATTGATATATTAAATGTCATCAAGTAAAATTGAATGCCTTCCCCGTTGCGAACATGCACTCCTCTAAACTGTCAGTCTGGGTGCTGCACTGCTCTAATTGACAGCTGCGCCTTAACCACGTGGAGTTAACCACACGCACTTATTTACATGTCGCATATACACGGATTAAAAGAGATCTGTTACCATTGACGTTTTCTACCGTGGCAACAATCTCAGCTCACCGGCCACTTTATTAGGTACCCCATGCTAGTAACGCGTTGGACCCCCTTTTGCCTTCAGAACTGCCTCAATTCTTCGTGGCATAGATTCAACAAGGTGCTGGAAGCATCCCTCAGGGAGTTTGGTCCATATTGACATGATGGCATCACACAGTTGCCGCAGATTTGTCAGCTGCACATCCCATGATGCGAATCTCCCATTCCACCACATCCCAAAGATGCTCTATTGGATTGAGGATCTGGTGACTGTGGAGGCCATTTGAGTACAGCGAACTCATTGTCATGTTCAAGAAACCAGTCTGAGATGATTCCAGCTTTATGACATGGCGCATTATCCTGCTGAAAGTAGCCATCAGAAGTTGGGTACATTGTGGTCATAAAGGGATGGACATGGTCAGCAACAATACTCAGGTAGGCTGTGGCGTTGCAACGATGTACTCAATTGGTACCAAGGGGCCCAAAGAGTGCCAAGAAAATATTCCCCACACCATAACACCACCACCACCTGCCTGAACCGTTGATACAAGGCAGGATGGATCCATGCTTTCATGTTGTAGACGCCAAATTCTGACCCTACCATCCGAATGTCGCAGCAGAAATCGAGACTCATCAGACCAGGCAACGTTTTTCCAATCTTCTATTGTCCAATTTCGATAGAGCTTGTGAAAATTGTAGCCTCAGTTTCCTGTTCTTAGCTGAAAGGAGTGGCACCCGGTGTGGTCTTCTGCTTGCTGTAGCCCATCTGCCTCAAAGTTGGACGTACTGTGCGTTCAGAGATGCTCTTCTGCCCACCTTGGTTGTAACGGGTGGTTGTTTGAGTCACTGTTGCCCTTCTATCAGCTCGAACCAGTCTGGCCATTCTCCTCTGACCTCTGGCATCAACAAGGCATTTCCGCCCACAGAACTGCCGCTCACTGGATGTTTTTTCTTTTCTGACCATCTTCTGTAAACCCTAGAGATGGTTGTGCGTGAAAATCCCAGTAGATTAGCAGTTTCTGAAATACTCAGACCAGCCCTTCTGGCACCAACAATCATGCCACGTTCAAAGTCACTCAAATCACCTTTCTTCCCCATACTGATGCTCGATTCAGAACTCCAGGAGATTTGTCTTGACCATGTCTACATGCCTAAATGCACTGAGTTGCCGCCATGTGATTGGCTGCTTAGAAATTAAGTGTTAACGAGCAGTTGGACAGGTGTACCTAATAAAGTGGCCGGTGAGTGTATATCGTCATACCAGCCCAGCCCTAGTGCTCATCATACCTGTGCACTAAAACATAATTTTTTGTAATGTGTATTAGAAATTAGTTCAAAATGATGATACAATACTCCAAAGGCTGGCTCTAAAAAAATGAAAATAAACAAATATGGTGATAATGCACTTTAACTGACTATGTTTGCATTCAGCTCTTGTTTAGTCATGCAATTACATGGACATAGTAGTATATTTTAGTTATTGCTAATTGTTTAAGGATTAATGGATTCCGGTCTAATGCATGATAACATAAACAGTTCCCCATGAAATGACTAGGGGTTTGATTAATGTATCTCTTTGCACTCACCTAAAAATAGAGCCGGCAGGACCAATTACCCTCTATTTGCCACCTGGGAAGGCTGAGCTCATGCCAACAGCCACTCTCCATGCCATACTGGGAATGAGCTAAGTGATCAGTCAAAACCCACACACTTCCACCAACTGTGCATTGAATGTCACAAAAAAAAAAATAAATAAAGATACAGATGTTTTCCAGTTATCTGCAAATATCGTTTCAGCCCTTTCAGCAAATGTGACTTATGGCCAAGGACTTATTCATCCACCAGGAGATAGAGGACAGCAACTATTTTATATTTCCTTTGACAGCACAGTGATTTATTTCCCCAAAGCCTTGTGAAAGACAAAGAAGTGTTCTGTGAAAATAAATGGTGTTAAGAAAAAAAAAAAGTTTTCTAAAGCAGTGTTAGTTACTGCTTCCTGCTAATTACTTTACAGCATTATTTTAGCTAAAACGGCAATTATTCAAAAGAGCTAAATACTGCATAAAAGACAGCTTTAAGGCAAAGAAAATATTCCCTCAAAATAAGTTGTATTTGTTTATTTATTACAGGGATCCAACCATTATACTGTATGTGCATGACAGAATGAATTATGCCTTTATAGGGCTTGGCAACTTTGCACACAATAGCTTTCCTCCAAAGTATAATAATAATAATAATATGATAAAAAGTGAAGTGATGTACATTTTTGTAGGCCAGGTATCATATATGGCCACTACTGTATGTGTCAACTGAGTACAGCATACTTGGGCTAGTCAGTGAAAATATAATGGAAATCCGCTGAGACATAATTATTTCCACATGCGATGATGCTATTCTTGACACAATGATTCAGTTTCTGTCTGTGGGTGCAGAGCTGATTGACGTAATTAGCAATAATGTGATAATTGTTCCTGAGAAATCTGTCTAATGCCTCTTGCTGCCAGCTGTGAGCTCAATAACAGAGGCGCAGCTGGTACGAGAATAGTTGTGCAGGTAAACCTTACAGCACTAGTCTCAAGGATTCCAATTCTGGTTTGAGTCATGCAGATCAGGCCAAGTGGTTACTTTCAATGACAACTTGACATGAACATCACAGGTCTCATGTTTATCACTGTCCATTTAGCTTTAGGTTAGGTGAAATGTTTTGAAGGGGCTGGATTGGAATCCACTGCTGCGTCAATGTAGCCTGACTTCAGTCATACTCAGTATTCTACTGAGAATATGAGTCTGAAACTGCTCCGTTAGGCTTTGATTATGAGGCGTGTTGAAAGCCGAACCAGGAAAAAAATAAAGCCTCTGCACTCAATTGGATAGTCGGATAGATGTACAACCAATCGGAGCAGCGCATAAGTCAACTCCTTTGCATAGCGCAGTTTTCAACTATAGAACTTACTTATTTTCAGAAGTAAAATAACGAGAAGCTATGAAAAAGAAATATGAAGAATGAAACGTTAGAGTTAGTGAATGAAATGATATACATATGCATATATGTGTGTATATGTGTGTGTGTGTGTGTGTGTGTGTGTGTGTGTGTGTGTGTGTGTGTGTGTGTGTGTGTGTGTGTTTATTTATTTATTTATTTATTTATTTATTTATTTATTTATTTATTATTTATTCTAACTCCAAGTCTTCATTCTTCATATTTGGTTCTTACTGTATACCCCTTACAGTTTGATCTCATGATGACAACTATCCTCAATTTAATGTGCACCTCATTTGCTATGAGGTAAAAAATAAATAAATAAAAATAAAAAAATTCAAATAGCAGGATCCTCTTTTGGAATAGTCTGCTACAGGAAAAAGGGACATCGATTTACCAATCCCTTTGAAACCTGGATAGTCCTAATTGTATTTACCTCACCCCACATCGTCGTATGTGTATGAGCTTACACCACTAATTACGAGGAAAAACTGTATTATTTTTTTTCTATTAGACAGATAGAACCTGATTTACTAGGTCCCAAATGAAGGGTACTAATTTACTGGAGCAATCTAACAAATTGTGTGTGTGAATAATAGGGTGTATGTGTTGGTTAATAAAAATAATTGCACAAAAACCAATGAATGCAAATAGGGACTTGCCCATATTTAAAAGAGACTTTGAATTTGGCAACACCAAATGGTAGCCGTGCAGCTAAATACCAGGGATATTCAAACATGACACAGAAAGAAAAGGTTTTTGAAGTTAAACTACTTTAGCTAGTTGAGCTACTTTAAACACTTTTCTTTTCTTCTTTTCCTTTTCACAGTATCTTCAAACTCAGTAGCCTAAGACATCCGTTTTCAAAGTGGGGTCCATGGCAAATAGCCAGGGGCATCCCACCGTATTTTCCACACTATAAGGCACTTTTTTTATCATCTAAAAAGTGCTGTGACTTTTATTCCATAGTGACTTATATAATGTATGTACTGTCAAATAAGCGAAAAGCAGACACTTGAAGGTTTTTTATAGACAAATTTATCATGTCTGTACTAAGTATTCACTGTGTCTTGGTTCATTTTTGTGACATGGTCCAGAAAGAAGTTCACGAGATGCCAAGACGGCAAAGCACGACATCCTGTTTGTTTTCTTTATTTTACGAAAGACACGTTTGCTGTTGTAATTTATACACTAAAATAGACCATTTACAATTTTGAATGATGTATTACTGTTATCTGTGTGACCATAAAAGAGTGTTGTTTCAGATGATATAAGGGGAGAAAAATCCAAGTGATTTTGTCAGAGACTTTGATCTCACATAAATCAGGCGGTGAGAGGAGTGTAAGCATAATCTTACACCACATATACGCCTGTTCTATGCAAGAATGATAAATGAGGGCCATTGTGTTTATTTCGCCCACCCACATTAAGAGCAATATCCGGTCATCATTTACCCTCAGAGTTCTTGCAAACCTGTCTGAGTTTCCTTGATCTGTTGAACACAAAAGGAAGATATATTCTTACCAAATGTAAATTAGTAAATTATCGTTCAAAATAGATCAATATATTTAGGGGTAAATATAGGTATAGGTGTGGTGTTGGTGTAGGACTGGGCTTAGAGGAAAGGGAGAATGAAGGTACCAAAAAGGCTGCATCCATTTAAGATTTAATAAATAAATAAATGCATTTATTAATTATTATAATTTTTAAGCTTATATATACACTGAATATGTTCTTGAATACGTGCAGAGTACATATCTCTTCTCAGAGTCTAGGTTTTGGCACATAGCAGCAACTATGGTGTACACATGAATCAAATCTCCTGATCTTTCTACTTTGGAAAACGGAACATTTGTAGCAGAGCAATCCTTGCTATTTGCTTACAGAGTCCAGCACCACCGAAAAAAAAGGATGCAGTAGCATTTGCCAAAGGCCTGTCTGCTAGTATTTCACAGCCTCACAACTGACATGAAATGACAAATGAGGACTAATCAAGCAGTTCTGGGACCACGTCTGAACGGCCAATAATTCACACCAGCTAGATGCGGAGAGATCCCAAGTGTACCAGGAATCAAAAGAAAGGCCGGCTGCATCACTGTCATAATCTCTTGGATGCTCGGCCTGTTAAAATCACTGCAGGGGAAACATACTGCCCAACACATGTGTCAAAACAGACCTGAAGTGACACTTTACAGCCAAGACACACACTTTGAACATTCTGGTATCAGTATTTAGTTTAAGCAATTATTCACAGTTCAGTGCTAAGCTCCTTGCAGGAACAATGCCTGTTTTGTCATTTTGAACCGAGAGGACGAGTGTCGCTGCCCTGAATTACAACAAAGTGCAAACCGCATGACCTTGCCGCCCACTGCTATCTCAGGAACCTCAGTCTTTCGTGTATTCCACAGACTCACGCCGCAGGGAGTGAAACACATCACTCACACTGTGTAAAGTTCAACGCGTTCTCATCCTTTAGCGTCATATAGAACGTTATATGACAAAACGGCGTTATACTACGCACATGTGTACCCTTTATCGTTTATATAACACGCGCTGTGATGGTTAGGTTTAGGTGTGGGGTAGGGTGAGTCTCATATTACGCTAAAGGATTTATGACGCCTTGAGTTCACATGTTTATATAAACGATAAAAGGTACCATGTGCGTAGTATAGCGCCGTTTTGTCATAAAGCGCTTTATGTGACGCTAAAGGATGAGAACGGGCTCGTAAAGTTAGCTGACCCTGTAAGTTTTTGTCGGTATCTGCTCTAACATATAGACACACACGCACCAAATTGTCCTCACATGTATACTGACAAAAAAAATACCAATTTTCTTCTCACCTCTGCACTGGACTGATAAGCAAATGATGAGGTCTGTCAAGAAACACCATATTTACGCATTATCTGAATTACCACTCTGTCTCTCGCCAACACACACCGACACAAATTAATCATTAAGGAAACAGCGTGCGTTCTAAATGTGGTGTCAGATCATTTGAGGATTAGCAATTTTAGCCATTGTCAGGGAAAGAATTCACATTTCTCCTTTATGATATAATGTGACATACTACTGTGAGCTATTTGAAGAAAATATGGTGATTGCCTGAGCACATCTCTACAATGCTACAATGCTTGGGTGTAATAGATGGTTTCCAGAGTGTTACTATGCAGTGGCTTGAATGTTTTGGGTTGTTACTATGCCTGACTGATTGTTTAAAAAAGTAACAGTAGCCTCTCAATTATTATTTCATGTCAAATTAAGTCACTTTTATTTATTATTTATTGTGCTTTATAAAATTCAAATTGATTGAAAGCTGGTTTGCTGTAACAAAGATGGAAATAACAGTAGGCATCTTCATGTTACAAAATTCATTGACTATGAAACAATTCAATTTCAATTTTTGTTTACACACTCTGAAATGTAATATTTACTTTTGTGCTGTTTGTTCCAATTAATTCTAAATATTTGAAACGCAATGACTATGCTTGCCTTAGCAATTGGATGAACAGTGCACACATGATCTCGTTGCTATGGCAACCATGGGATATTTTTCCTTTCCTACATTTGCAGCAATGACATTAAAGAATCATTCTACTTTTTCAATAACTTGAAGAACTCTTTTACACTAATAAACACCTTTTGTTGAATGGAAAGGTTCCATGGATGTTTAACCCCTTACCTGTCACCCCCTTTTTGAGAATGGGGGTTAAAATGCACTATACAAATTTAAATGGTTGCAATTCAAGAATGCTTTGGGATATATATACCAAGTTTGGTCTTGTTTTAAAGAAAACACTCAGCAGATTATTGCTGAAGTGAAAACACTTCAAAAAATGAAAGTATGAAAAAGTTATGGAAGTTTAAATTCACATTAAATCAAATATACTGTGCTATATTTTTTTTATTTTATATAAAATATATATTTTACAAAATATGTTTACTCTAAAATTACTATAAACTCAAAGCAATAAATCTAACCAAGTTATGTTCCAAATTTGAAGTTGATATCACAAAAATTGAAATTCCCATGAGATTTTGTTTAGGCGTCAGTACCAAAAATAGCCACTGGGTGCCATTGAATTCCATTGACTTTAGTTGTATACATTCTGCCTTAACAAATTAATACATTTCTGTCCAAATATCAATTTTGTCACAAAATTTGGAACCTTGAGACTTAGACCTTTCTGACAATATGTGTTGTCTCAAGATTAGAAAAGAATTTGGTCCTAAATTATGAAATATAATGATGCCCAAAAGGGGAGGAGCCTGATAAAATAAGTACCGATTTCTATGGTAATGTTCAATTATAAAACATTTTTCACAGGATGAATTCTGAGTTTATAAGCTTTCAAATGAGACCTAATTTGTGATAACTACTAAAATATAATAAATATATATTTATTTGTGATATAATAAAACGGCAATAAACAATAATATTATATTTTAGAGGATATGTATATATATTATAATTTTTAGAGGATAATATTATAGTGTATATATATATATTTTTATGAAAAATACTAGATTACTGTATGATGTTTATTATGAACTTTTAGCATAAAAACAGAAGTTTCAAATGATTAAAAGTGGGTGCATCGACTTTTTGTGACAAAGGTCAGACCTCCTGTTGTGATGCAGATTTTTTGAGGCGCACTCTTGTCATAAATTCAACAATTACTCTTCCTACATAATTTGTAACACAAAACAGGGAAGAATGTCAATTTAGAAGTCTTAGACCTTTCCAACAATATATAATTTGTCATAATTAGATTAGGATTTAATAGAAATATAGTGAAGTAAAGTTAGGCATTCCAGTACCAAGGGACAGTGACAGTTAAGGGGTTAAGGTTTTTTTATGGAACAAGATAAACACAATAAATATCCTTCCTTTTTTAAGAATATAGTGCATTAGTGTATATAGGAAGTTTCAGAAGTATTTTTTTCCCATTCATTTCTCCCATAGGGATTTAAAAAGCCTTTGCTAAAGCGTTATTAGCCATGAACCAAGCCAACCAGCTACATGAAAATGTGAATCATAACATTACAAACTTTGATTGGAGGCAAAAGCGTATTTGAAAATCAGACAAAAACACAAAGTACACACGCGCACACACACGCATGCATGCATAGGATATATATATATATATATATATATATATATATATATATATATATATATATATATATATATATATATATATATAAAATGCACAATGAAAGCATGACATTCACAATCTTCTTCACTTATAGCAATATACCAGTGTACATTCTGCCCTCCATAGATTTATGTGTGTATAAAATCTTGGAATGGTTTCTTTTGCCATGGCAAACACTCCACTCAATAGTGCTGAGATATAAGCTGGAACATTAAACCCTATAAAATATGTCAAACTACAGCCAAAGAGGAGTGAAGGGGATATCCATTAGTGATGGGCGTATTTTACAGAGTATATGAGCCCTGCTACAAAAATCTGATGACCTGATCATCCCTTCAAAATATTTCTGCAAGGAAGGAATACATTGGCTGAGCTGTTGTGAGCAAAAAGTGAAGAAAAAAATCTAACTTTTTAAATACTCAAAGTTTACTTTGATGGCAAGCAATCTAGATATTCATGGCAGAATTGTATATTCCCCATTGTTTTCTCAATTTATGAGTCAACACACAATTGCTCTGATTTCTTTTTGTTTGCGGAGACTGCTGTGCATTCAGATTCCAAAATTAACTTATCTCCTGCATACACCTGCCAATGGTGAAAGAACTGAAAGAATTACAGTCCAAAAATGTTTCTTACCGTTCAAACTTGTCTTCATTTTTGGATCTGTAGTGCCAAGAATATGTCAGTAGAGTTAAATATCAGAAAAACAAGCTTTTGGCCTCCTAGCTCAATGTTTGGATGGGATAAGTGTATGAAAGGAGCAACAGACACTGAGTTCTACTAAACTGGTTGAATCTCAAATTTAATTTGCTTTCATCTATGAAGATCAGACTATTGTTAATATATTGCAATTTGTACAATGTTTTGAAGCTGATAAAACAAGGTTACTTTTCAACATTACCACAGATTTGTCAATTGGGGTATCAGAAATCAGGTCTGTTATTTTAGTATCATTATTTTAAGAAATGTTTTACCGAAAATACATTTAAACAAAACAAAATGTGCTTGGTTTCTTTTCATGTAAGTCATATGGTCTCTTTCTGTCCAAAACATCCTGCCCAGAAAAAGCTGCAAAGTGGAGTTATGCTAAAAGTCCAAAGTCCAGTTATACAAGACTACCACCCACAGATGAAACAATAGTCTGAATATGTCTCTTGAGCTATTTAATTCCATAAAGGGAAACATAACATTTGTGTTTTCACTATTAATTGGCTGTTTGCATCCATGTGTATGGTTATGTCCATTGTTCCCTTTCGTTCAGGAACTCCTTACCTCTCGATTGAAGGAGTTTCCAACAAATTGGGATCACGCTAGGGAACCAATTGCCTTAGAGTGAATTAAAAAGAGCCAATGAACATTGGCATGCAGGACTTGCATTCCGGCGCCTTGCCTGCCAGTGTGGGTATGAAGCGGAAGTAAGCGCACACACATATGCTTTTGGCTTCGGAGCCAACCAGTTGTGTCCTCTGAGTGATGAGCTTCAAGATTTTTGCGCTCAACGAGTCTGCTGTTTTCTCCCCGAAGACCTCTCTGTATTGATGTGATGGCACTTCCGATCTACGGGGTACCAGCTGCTGCTTCACGCAATCTGCCTTTTTTTTTTTTGCTGCCCCCGGTCAGCAGTACCCACTTTTAAATAAAAGAGCGCTCAGATGTCAGTCAGTGTCACTGGGCTAGAAGGACCAGGACCCGATGGCCCCGGGCCTCACTCATCGTTTCCCCTACTTCCTTTGCCTCGGGACAGTAAGTAGCTGAACACCCACAGAAAGATGGGCCTTCCCTACTGCTTGCCCCCCGGTGGAAGCAGGTGAAGTGTTGCACCGCTCACCCAGACCCCTGTCTCGGCCACAGCAATGCCTCTGGAGTCCGGTCCCTGCCTTCCACCTTGCTGCCCCTCCACGGGTACGCCGAAGGTCTGGGTAAGCTTCGATTGGTACAGTCTCTAGAGGCATGGCTCAGTGCTTCCGAGGCCTTTTCACTCAGGTCCGGAGTGTCATTGCCCCTGTCTTGAGGAAAGAGATTGTCACCCTGATGGCAAAGGAAATGATAGATCCAGTACCTCCAGCTGAGATGAGGTTTGGGTTCTATAGCCGTTACTTCATTGTACCCAAGAAAAGCAGTGGGTTACGGCCAATCCTGGATCTGCAAGTTTTGAATCGGGCCCCACACAAGCTCCCGTTCAAAATGCTCACGCAAAAGCGCATCTCCGAGTGCATCCATCCTCAGGATTGGTTTGCATTGATCAGCCTGAAGGACACATACTTTCATATCTCGATTCTTTCTCAACACAGACCATTTCTTTCAGTTTGCGTTTGAGGGTGGGCCATATCAGTACAATGTCCTACCCTTCGGCTCGGCACTGTCGCCCCACATCTTCACGCAAGTCGTGGAGGCGGCCATTGTTCCCATGAGAGTACTTGGCATTCCCATTCTAAACTATCTCGATGACTGGCTGATAATAGCTCACTCGCGAGATCTGTTGTGATCACAGGGACCGTTTGGGGCTTCAGGTCAACTGGGACAAGAGCAAACTCTGCCCCATTCAGAGGATAGCTTATCTCTGGAATGGAGTTGAGACTCGGTCAGTCAGACTGTGTGCTCACCAAGGAGCCCGTCCAGTTCAGTGCTCAACTGCCTCAGGTCTTTTCAAGGCAGGTCAGCGGTCCCACTGAAACAGTTTCAGTTTCTTTTTTTCAAAAAGGGAAGGGGATCTGCAGGTATTTTCGGATGGGCGAATTGTGCCTGGAGTTCGGACCACGTCTTCCTCACATTGTTCTGAGACCCGGTTCTGATATGTGCCCAAATTTCCTACCAGTTTGTTTGTAGATCAGGTAGTGAACCTGCAAGTGCTGCCCCTGGAGGAAGCAGACCCAGCCCTAGCTTTTTTTTTTTGTTCCATACATGCTCTATTGTTACCACAACATTATTATGGTGGACAGAACACAACGCTTTGGGACCTCATAGCAGCTATTTGTTTGTTATGGAGGCCAGCAGAAGGGGAAGGTTGTCTCCAAGCAGAGGTTAGCTCACTGGCCAGTGGATGCTATCGTCCATGCTTATGAGTCCTAGGATGTGCCTTGCCACCTAGGTTGATGACACACTCTAATAGGAGTGTTGCCTCCTCCTAGGTGCTGCCGCAAGGCGCCCTTACTGGCAGAAATCTGTAGAGCTGCAGGCTGGGCGACACCTAACATGTTCGCTAGATTTTATAGCTAACATTTTCAAACCTGTTTCCTCCCGTGAACTCAATACGGCCAATAGTGCGAGGGATTCGGTCATGATGACTTGCTCCGCCATTCCTGCCCTATGAGCCGGATACGTGCACTTTTTGCTTGGTTGGTTCCCCAACAAACGGCTAACCTTGTGAGTTCCTCCATCTCCCCTCCGACACCAGGCGAGGTGGATCACCCGGCGCCATGTCTATTACCTCTCGTAGAAGTTTCTATTAGACTGGGTGGTCTAATCTGGTCACTACCCTACGGGCTTGTACATAGGTGTATTACAGTGCCTCTCTCAGGGGCTCTGCAGCGTTCCCTTCCTACAGGTTCGGCAAGCTTCCCCAGTGTTATCCTAATCCACTGAGCAGGTCTTGCGGAACAGCAGTGTGAATCTATCCAGCTAGCTCACGCCATAAAAAAGAAAACTAAGAAACTGCTTTGGTGGGAAGCTAAGCTGGGTGCTGGAACGGGCCAGCACAATGGCGTGTTATTAGGGATCCCAATTCTGTTGGGAGACGTCAGGAGTTCCTGAACGAAAGGGAAGGTCTCGGTGATGTATGGCAACCCTTGTTTCCCTGAAGGAGGAAACGGAGACATCTCATCTCGTCCAGTCGCCATTCTTGCTGTACCCTCACGGAGGACTGGACACGGTCTGGCTCTTTAGCGTAAAGCATGTGTGTGAGCTCGCTTCCGCTTTATACCCGCACTGGCAGACGGGGCACGGAACGCAAGTCCCGCATGGCAAAGTTCATTGGCTCGTTTTAATTCACTATAAGGCAATTGGTTTCTCTAGCATGATCCCAATTTGTTGGAAACTCCTCCGACGAGACAGGGAACAAGGGTTATCAAACATAACCAAGATGTTTCCCTATTACTTTGGCCTTAAAATCAAAGAATGGAGAGTGTATTTTCATCTCATTTTTGTTGTGTGTCTCAGACACAGTTAGTGCCAAATGTTTTGAGGAAGTTGTAAAAAATAGCTGGTTGTGTTTATGCAAGTCCCTTGTGTATTGAAGAAGGCGTTGTAACCAATTTAATGCATGACTCAGTTTCACTATTTACTTGGCTTTGAGCGAAAATAAAGCCCTCAGAAAAATCTCTCCACATGTTTGAAAGTCATGTAAATATGCATGTCTATGTGTGTGAGAGAAAAGCAGAAGCCGTGGGTTCTAACGGTCAACAGATGGCATGAGCGATACTTGACTCTCATTTAGATGCTGTTTTTACATAAATCAACATTCCTCAGCAGCATGACACAATGATGCATTAATTAAGAAAGCTTTCAATTCTGAACAAAACAGACGACAGCTAGACTCTACAATCACTACACAAGTATGAAAAGCAGGCACAAATGTTTGGGAAATGCATTGTAAGCACGCAACCCCACTAGATATGCTTAACATGCATTTGTTTGCATTATTATGGCAGTAACACCCCAGTACCCAAGGTGATAAAGTCATATTTATTAGTGTCAAACTGTGTATTTTTATTCAGGTAGCTGCACTTTTTATTGAAAGTTCTAGCACAGTCAAGAACTTTCAATTAAAGTTGAAAGTTTGAGGGAAAATGTGCTCAGGTCATATTTATCTATGTACTATCAAAATATTTTTCTTATGTCGTTTTCCATTCATTGTGTGAAGCCTCTACAATGTCCAGGTGCAACAACATTTTTGACGCAGGCGATATCACATCAGCCAAAATAGTGTTACAGTATACCCTATGAAATACATAACTTTATATAAATACATGGCGCAGAGGTATATGGAACTATAACATGCATGATGCAAAACTGTTATAAAAATGTTAGCAATTATGACACTTATGCCACAGCTGTTATAAAAATGTTAGCAATTATGACACTTATGCCACAGCTGTTATACAGTCATGTGAAAAAAATATAAATAAAAATACCCAAGCAAACATGGATTCAAATCCAAGGTTTGACATAACCCCCTAGTTCTTCTGTTTGAGAAATGTGTTGATGGATTTTTTAGCTTGCTTAGGGTCATTGTCCTTTTTGAAAGGTCTACTTTTCATTTCAACTTTTGGACAGATGGCCTTAAATTATCTTCAAGCACTATTTGCTATGATGCAGAATTCATTGCTGAATCAATGATTGCAAGCTGTCCAGTCCCTGAGGCAGTGAAGCAACCCCAACCATAACATTTTCAACCACACATGGTTCAACATCAAGGACTGAGCATCTTCACATGGAAAGCCGTCTTTGGTATGTACCAACTCTATCTTTGATGTGTCTGTCCAGAGGGGGTATAGTCTTGCTTTAATGCTCTTTGCATTATAATGCTCTAAAGCAAAGTTTGTTTGTTTTTTACTGCCACACCTCCCTTGCAGGTCAAATTTGTGAAAAGGCTTGCTGATTGTAGAAGCATGCAATTTAACACCAACAGTTAAAATACTTGATAGCAGATCCTTTGATGAAATCTTGGGGTTATTGAACACTTAATTTGCTTTAAAAGTTTTCACTTTTCAAAACAAACAAATGTAGTTCAAAGTGCTTTACAGGCAAGAAAGAAACAATAGATGCAATAGTTTGATTAAAAAGAAAATGAAAAGAAAAAAACAGATCTATTTAAATGCAAGAATGAGAATAAAATTATTAAAATATAAAAGAAATAATGAACATAAATAACATATCAAATATATAAAATAGTTATAAGATATTACAGGAAGGTTAATAGTTAATAATTTATAATATTCATATTTTCAGCAAATCTTACTTCCTCCAGAGGGTTATTCCAGAAGGGAAGAGCAAAACGGCTAAAAGCAACATCACCGATTCTTCTTTGTGTTTTAGTTAAAAGAAAAAAATATGAGGATATGAGAGTCCTTGTAGGTTCATAAACTGTACTTATTTTTGAGAGATAGTCTGGAGCAAATCCACACAATGCCATAATAACTAATACATGTTTTTAAATAATAAAAATAAGTAAATGCAAAAAAAAAAAGAAAAAAGAAAAGAAAGAATAACAAATAACCAGTGCAATTACTATAACCCTCTGGGGACAAATGTGTATTTGGGGTCCTTGAGATGTTCTGACATGCCCTGACATTTGTACTTTTTTCATATGCTCATTAACATATTAATGGCAAAGGTGAAATTACACTATTTAACATAAACAGGGCTACCATAATATGTGAGCAACATGTATGCACATGTTTGTATTTTTGAGAGAATATTGTTTACACGTGATTATTGAAAAAAATAAAAATGAAAGTTTCTGAAATAAGGCCACAAAACACATACAAAATATGCATCCACAAGACTTTTGACTAATTGATGTTGTTGCCTAAAGCTTTTTCTTCACAATGATCTGAAAATAATCCTCCTAATCATTCACATAAAACTGTGAATTGGGTTATATTGTAAAAATAAATAAATCAATATTTTTTTGTTTGCCAAGGCAATATGCGAATGGGCGTGAACAGGCCAGCCCTCATCAAGTATAATTAGGTGATTCTCACCTGAGAGAGACAAAGACCCGCATAATAATGAGCCTTTCATTCAGGTGAGGCAGACCAGAAATTAATATATAATATAAATGAAAGTCAAAACCCCATTTTTAGGGGGCTTTCACACTGGCAGTTTATTTTCGGAACGGGGCATGGTTCGCATGAAAAATCGCTAATGTGAACGCTGTCATGGGACCCGGGTGCGCACTGGGGTTCGAATCGAACCCGAGACTACCTGTAGGAGGTGGTCTGAGTTCAGTTGCTTCCGAACCTTACCACGGTTCGCGTGAATGTGAAAGCAACACGGATTCGGGCACGCACTTGTTCAGGAAGTAAAGTATCCTGCACATGTGTTTTAGCTTATTGTGATGTATTCAGTTAAATAAAACACTTGTAAGAGGATGATAGTGTTGATGATTTACCTCGGATACAAGTGAGAGTGAGCCTGCAGTGTATTCGTGCATTGCGTGTGGAATCAGAGCAACACATTTGAAAATCCACTGTCTCCTCAAAAGAGTCAGTTTTCAAGCAGCAGAAGTCCACCTTATGTGACACACGCACATTAACCCCCTGGGGACCAAAGGTGTATTTGGGGTCCTTGAGAGGTTCTGACATGCCCTGACATCTGTGTTTTTTTCAGCTGCTTATAAACATATTAATGGCACAGGTGAAATTACACTATATTTAGCAGAAACAGGGCTACCATGATGTATGGGCAACATGTTTGTACATGTTTGTATTTTTGAGAGAATATTGTTTATGCGTGGTTATTGTAAAAACTAAAAATGAAAGTTTCTGAAATAAGGCCACAAAACACATACTAAATATGCGTCCACAAGACTTTTGACTAACTGATGTTGTTGCCTAGGGTTTTTTCTTCACAATGATCTGAAAATCATCCTCCTAATCGTTCACATAAAACTGTGAATTGGGTTATATTGTGAAAAACATTTTTTTGTTTGCCAAGGCAATATGCGAATGGGCGTGAACAGGCCAGCCCCATCATGAATAATTAGGTGATTCTCACCTGAGAGACAAAGACACACATAATAGTGAGCCTTTCATTCAGGTGATTCAGACAAGAAAAAATTGAAAGGACAACACACACACACATATGTGTGTGTGTGTGTATGTGTATATATTTATATTTCACTTAAATGACAATTAATAGGTAGTCTTCATTGCAATTTAAGTGAAATTACTGAACTTATATATACAAGCTTGATAAAAATGATCATTCTAGAAGAAAATTTCAAATGGCACTTAGAGGATTTTGCATCTGAACTCTTCATATCTCATCTGAACTCTTCATACTCTCTAACAGTCTAACTAAATGAACGTTCGTCTGTACGTCCGTTCACACACCCAAATCATATTTAAACACTCTTTTTGGTTATACAGATAACTAATGTTATCCTACTAATGTAAGGATGTGGATGTCACATGAGATTCTTGTTCCAATGAAAGCGAAAGTGAATTAACGCACAGCGCGCGCTCTGTGAATTCGTCTATTCCTTCCTATCAGACACGCATTTGATATTTCGGTCTTTGTGCAGTTTACAGATACAGACACTAACGCGATTAGAACAAATCACTTATAATAAATGACTTACTGCATCAGCTGAATCGTGCTTCTCAAAATGAAACTGTATCTGAGGTAAGTTTTCCTCAGGATCTTCCTCACTGCGCAGCAAGACGGTTTTGAAAAAAGGTTCAGGACGAGGTTAGATCCGTAATAAACTGAATGTTTTTTATCGACTGTGGGCGTTTTCATGGCTTGTCTCAACATTAGTGTTTGAATAGCACGCGCTCTCAGTGGGCGGGGTCACATTAGCACCTCATTCGCTGTAATGAGGTGAAAGGGAAAATACTGACATCTCTCTCTTTTCATAGAGATTACATCAACTGAGAATAGTTGCTTTTTATATAAATGACTTCATTTAAAAGAAGAGAATCTCAGCTTCATAAAGAGAGATCTTTCGTGTCTCTGTGACAAGTAGGCCTATTTAATGAGTTACAGCTCTTTTTTCGGACGCGTTTCAGAAAGATTTTTGCGGAGACAGAGTGAGCTGAAAGCGCACGCTGTTTAAATTTATTTATTTTACAAAAACACAAGGTTTTGATATTAATAAGAGTGTACACAAAAAGAAGACCCTCTATAGTTTATAGTCATGTATTGATTTTATTTATATGACCATTAATGATGGAGTATTTTAAGTCTATGGTGCAGCTATGTGAAAAAAAACGACCAAAACGCGGGGCGCGTTATTGGTCCCCAGGGGGTTAAACCTGTATTGTTCACTCAACTGCTCATAATAGCAGCAAATTAATAATAAAAAAACACTATATTTACACACGTTCTGCTTTCTATCACGCGCCGCACAAGCCCTGGTCCCAGACAACATTAGTAGCCGGGTATGCTGACCCTTTGTGCGGATCAGTTAGGCTCTATTTTTTATTATATTTTTAACTTGTCTTTGTGTCAACATAGAGTCCCAAGCATGTGGAAACAATCTATAATTATTCCCATCGCGAAAAGTAACCATCCAAAGATTCTGAATGACTACAGACCTGTGGCTCTAACTTCGTTAGTTATGAAGTCTTTGAAAAACTGAAAATCTGAACTGCTTGGTAGAGTTGAACATTTCTTGATCCCTTGCAGTTTGCATATAGAGCCAACAGGGGGGTGCAGGACGCTATCATAACTTTGCTTAACCTCATATACAAGCACGTAGAGGGTAACAAAAACCACGTTAGACTATTGTTTGTGGATTTTTCATCTGCTTTCAACACCATCCAGCCCCATTTATTGGTGCAGAAGCTCATAGAGAATCTCGGGTGGGACTGTAACTTGGTGGGCTGGCTTTCTGAACTTCCTCACAAATAGGACACAGAGAGTGAGAGTAAATGGACATCTTTTTGGGCTTAAATGTTTCAGAGACGAAGGAAATGTTCGTTGTTTTTCGCCGTTCATCAGCCGAGATTTTCTATGGGCTTCTGACGCGGCAAACTATGGGGCTGGATGGTGTTGAAAGCACGATGTGGCATCCACAAACAGTGGTGATCTCTACGTGGGTTTTGTTACCCTCTGCGTGCATTGCATATGGGGCCCACATGGCCAAGTTATGATGGGACAGCCCCGTGTTGGCTCTATATGCAAACTGCAAGGATCCCCATACAGAGCATCCCAACTCGTAAGCCCAGCGGCTTACGGTTTTGTTTTTGGAAACTTCATAACTAACGAAGTTAGAGCCACAGGCTGTGTGTCGGGTTTGGATGGTTACTTTTCGCGATGAGAATAACTATAGATTGTTCCAGCACCCTTGAGACTCTATGCTAACACAAAGACAAGTTAAAAATATAAATAGGCTCAAGCCTACACTGGGCCCGACCCACATAGGAGTCATTCGGCTCTATATGGGGTTCGAGGACCAGGCTGGGCGCGTAAAAAGCAGAGCATATCTAAATATAGTGTTTTTTTTATTATTTAATTTGCTGCTATTATTATGAGCAGTTTGATACAGGTTAACTCCCCCTCCGGGGACACAATAAGCGCGCCGGCGCCGTTTTGAGTTCATTTTTTTTCAGCATGGCTGCACACAGACTTAAAATGCTCCATCATTAATGGTCCATTATAGACAGAAATCAATACATGACTGTGTAAGCTGCAGAGGGCTTCTCTTTGTGTACACTCTTATTGATATCGAAAGTCCTTGTGTTTTTGTAAAATAAATCAGATTTAAACAGGGTGCGCTTCAGCTCACTCTGCTCTCCGCAAAAAATCTTTCTGAGCGCGTCGGAGATTAGCTGTAACTCATTAAATACTTGTCACAGACACGAAGACTGTCTCTATGAACTCGAGATTCTTCTTCTTGAGTGAAGTCGTTTACTATAAAAAGCAACTATTCTCAGTTGGTATGTAATCTCTATGAAAAGAGAGGTCAGTATTTTTTCCTCTTAGCCTCCGTTACAGCGAATGAGGTGCTAATGTGACCCCGCCCACTGAGAGGCGCCAATGCCTATTCAAACACTAATGTTGAGGGCGAGCCATGAAAGCGCCCACATCGATAAAAAAACGTGCAGTTTATATTCGGAATCTAACCTCGTCCTAGTTTTTCAAACATCTTGTGCAGTGAGAGTATGAGGGAAAACTTACCTCAGATACAGTTTCATTTTGAGAACCGCAATTCATGCTGTATGTCATTTGCTGTAGTAGTGATTTGTTCTAATTGGCAGATTTCGTGTCTGTATATTAAACTGCACAAAGACCAAAAATATCAAATGCCGTGTGTCTGAAGGAATCGGACACATTTAGCGGGCAGACGGGCGCAGCTGTGCCAATTTAGGTGGCTTTTCGCTTCATTGGAACAAGAATCTCATGTGACGTCCACCTGCCTACATTAGTAGGATAGGGCATTTTAGTTATCTGTATAACCAAAAATAGTGTTTGAATATGATTCATGGTGTGTGGCAACAGCGACACCAAACGATTCATTTGAGTTAAACTGTTCAAGTGTATGAAGAGTTCAGATGAGATATGGAAATTCAGATGAGAATACCCTGGAAATGTGCCGTTGAAGAGTTTCTTCTGCAATCGATCATTTTTATCGAGCTTGTATGTACTATAAGTTAGGTGAGATTCACTTACATTGCAAGTGGGAGACTCTACCTACTAATTGTCCATTTTTAAGTGAAATATAAATATACACACACACACACACGCGCGCGCACACACACACACATGTGTGTGTGTGTGTGTTGTCTGTTTCAAGTTTTTTCTTGTCTGACATCGCCTGAATGAAAGGGCTCACTGCTATGCGGTGTTCTTTGTCTCAGTGAGAATCAGCTAATTATTCATCGATCGGCGCACCCTGTTCGCAAGAACCATTCGCATATTGCTTGGCAAACAAAAAATGTTTTTAGCAGTATAACCCAATTCACAGTTTTATGTGAACGATTAGGAGGGGGATGATTTTCAGATCATTGTGAAAGAAAACACCATCGCAAGCAACATCAGTTAGTCAAAAGTCTTGTGGACAACCATATTTGAGTATGTGTTTTGTGGCCCTATTTCCAGAAAACTTCCATTTTTAGTTTTTCAATAACCGCAACATAGACAATCCTCTCTCAAAAATACAAACATGTACAAACATGTTGCCGAGTCCATCATGGCAGCCTCTTTTCTGCTCAAATATAGTGTAGGTTCCACCTGTGCCATTAATATGTTTATAAGCAGCTGAAAAAAACGCAGATGTCAGGGCAGTGCAGGAACTCTCGAGGACCCAAATACACCTTGCCGGGGTCAATATGTCACATAAGGTGAACTTTCTGTGCTGACTCTTTTGAGAGACGAGTGGATTTTCAAATGTGTTGCTGATTCCACGGCAATCACAATACACTGCAGCTCAGTCTCACTTGTATCCGAAGATTGACCATGCAACGCTATCATCCCCTTAAGATGTTTTATTTAACTGAACCACATCACCGATAAGCTAGACACATGTGGATCTTACTTCTGAACGAGTGCGTGCCCAAAAAATATTGTACAGATAATTAAGTTTACGAAGCAACCGAACTGACCCGCCTGTTACGTAGTCTCAAGATTTCGATTTCGGAACCCCGGTGTCATCCCCATGACAGGTTTCACCGTCGCAAAAGTTTGGTGCAAATATTCAAAATAATTCCAGTGTGAAAAGCCCCCTAACTGGGTTTGACTTTCATTTATCTATATCTAATTTTTTCTGGTCTGCCTCACCTGAATGAAAGGTCGGTATATCCGAGGTCTTTCTCTCAGGTGAGAATCACCTAATTATCCTTCACAATAAGAGGTGCCTATTCGCCAATCCCCCGCTTGACATGTGTCCTTTGGCAAACAAAAAAATATTCGATTTATTTATTTTTACAATATAACCCAATTCAGTTTTATGTGAATGATTCAGAGAGATTTTCAGATCATAAAAGAATATCAAACATGTGCATACATGTTGCTCACGTATTATGGTAGCCTCTTTTATGTTAGATAGTGTAATTTTCACCTTTTGCATTAATATGTTAATGACCTGAAAAAAGTTGGATGTCAGGGCATATGTGAACATCTCAAGGACCCCAAAATCACATTGTCCCCAGAGGTTATAGTAATTGCACTGGTTATTTGTTATTCTTTCTTTTCTTTTTTTTTCTTTTTTTTTGCATTTACTATTTTATTATTTAAAAACATGTATTCATTATTATAGCATTGTGTGATTTTGCTCAGACTATCTCAAAAATAAGTACAGTTTATGAACCTACAACTCTCATATCCTCATATTTTTTCTTTTAACTAAAAACGCAAAGAAAGATAGATAATATTGTTTTAGCCGAGTTTTGTCTATGATAACCCTCTGCAAAGGAAGTAATTTCTGAAAATATGAATATTATAAATTATTAACTATTAACCTTCCTGTAATCTTATAACTATTTTATATATTTGATATGTTATTATGTTATTATTTCTTTTATATTTTAATAATTTTATTCTCATTCTTGCATTTAAATGATCCTTTTTTCTTTTCATTTTCTTTTTAATCAAACTATTGCATCTATTGTTTCTTTCTTGCCTGTAAAGCACTTTTGAACTACATTGTTTGTTTTGAAAGTGAAAATTCAAAGCAAATTAAGTGTTCAAACCCGAGATCAAAGGATATATTATCAAGTATTTTTAACTGTTGGTATTAATTGCATGCTCTCAATCAGCAAGCCTTTTCACAATTTAACCTCAAGAGGAAGTGTGGCAGTAAAAAAACGAACAAACTTTGCTTTAGAGCATTATAATGCAAAAAACATTAAAGCAAATTCCTCTGGACAGACGCACATCAAAGAAGTAGGTTACGGAAACTTCAGTGAAGTGCTCAGTATTTGATGTTGAACCGTGTGTGATTTGAATGGTTGGGGTTTTTCTTGGCTCCCCCCTCGGGACTCAAAACACACTGCAATCATTGATTCACGATCAAATTCTGCACATCCACAAATGATATTGAAGATAATTTAATATGTCCCAAAAAAAAGTTGAAAAAATGTAGACCTTTCAAAAAGGGACGATGACCCTGAACTGATAAAAAACCATCAACACATTTCTATTGAGAGATTATGTCGAATTTGTTTCAATTTGATCATGTTGGTATTTTTATTTTATATTTTTTCAGCATGACTGTATAACAGCTGTGGCGTAGTGATTCATAATTGTGAGTTTTATAACAGCTGTGAGCTAGTGTTCATAATCTAACATTTTCTGACAGTTTTGCATCATGGTCTATAAGTTCCATATACTCTGCCGCATGTTATATAAAGTTATGTATTTAGTAGGTATACTGTAACGTATTTGGCTAATGGTGTCAACTCCGTCAAAAGTGTTGTTTAGCCTGGACATTGTAGAGGCTTCACACAATGAATGAAAGACCAAAACATAAGAAAAATATTTTGATAGTACATAAATAAATGTGGTCGTGACACCTCCTCAAACTTTCAATTTTAATTGAAAGTTCTTGACTGTGCTAAACTTTCAATAAAAAGTGCACTTCGAATAAAAATACACAGTTTGACGTAATGATGACTTTATAGCCTTGGGTACTGGTGTCTAGTGCCAAACACAATGCATGTAAGCATATCTAGTGAGTTTCCATGTGTTATACTTCCGAACATTTGTGCCTGCTTTTAATACTTGTGTAACTCATCTGTTTTGTTCAGATTGAAAGCTTTCTAATTAATGCATCATTGTGTCATGCTGCTGAGGAATGTTGATTTATGTAAAAACAGCGCCTAAATGAGAGTAGAATTCACTCAGTGCCATATGTTAACAATTTAAAATTCAACTTGTTTTCTCTCACACATGAGGTATCATGTACATGACTTTCAAACATGTGGAGATTTTTTTGAGGGCTTTATTTTGGCTCAAAGCCAAGATAAATAGTGAAACATCATGCATTAAATCTGGTTTCAACCGCCCTCTTCAATACACAAGGGACTTTTAGTAAACACGACCCATTGTTTACAACTTCTCAAACATTTTCGGTGTGCTGAGACACACAACGAAAATGAGATGAAAATATATTTAATTTTTAAGGCCAACAGGGAAACATCTTGGTTCCATTTTGACCCTCTCCCTGTCTCATTCAAAAATTTGCAACGGATAAATTCCATGCTGAGGAACCATATGCAAATGATAAAAGCAACAATGTGAACTTTGCCGTGCCAAACTTACAAATTCCGTGCAGAATTACTGCAGTGGTATAAGCAAACAATACACGCATCTACAACTAAAGAGCCAGATATGCGTACAGCAAGAATGGCAACTGGAGCAAAGATGGGGTTCTGATTTTGTTGGACAAGGTGCCGTCTGAACCCCCTTTTCGTTCAGGACTATTCCATCTCCCGACAAATTGGGATCCGGGATGACGACCATTGTGCTGGCCCATTTCCAGCACCCAGCTTAGCTTCCCACCAAAGCAGTTTCTTAGTTTTCTTTTTTATGGCGTGAGTAACTGATAAATTAGCAGCTACTGTTCCAGACCTACTCCGTCAATTATAGAATAACACTGGGATCCAAACTATAAAGGGACACTCCCAGAGCCCTCGAGAGCACTGTGAGTACGCCTATGTACAAGCCCGAGTAGGTAGTGACCAGATTAGACCACCCAGTCTAATAGAAACTTCTCCGAAGCAACATGGCGCCAAGTGATCACCTCGGCACCCTGGCCTAGAGTAGATGGAGGAACTCACAAGAGTTGCAATATTGGGACCCCAACCAGCAAGTACACGTATCCAACACTCATCAGGCAGATGGCAATAGCAGTCATCATGGCAACAAAATTACTCGCAGCTATCACCAATTAAGTTCACAAGGAAACAGGGTTAATGTTAGCTAAATCTCACAAACTATGTTAGGTGTTCAACCCAGTGTGCCAGCTCTACGGGTTCCTCCCAGTAAGGGCGGCCTGCGCAGCCTCCTAGGAGGAGGCCCTCCCTCTAGAGTGTGTCATCAACCTGGCAAGCACATGCTAGACTTCATGGGCATGGACGATGGTCCACTGGCCAGTGAGCTAACCTCTCTGACAACCTCTCTGCTGGCCTCCATAACAAACAAATGGCTGTCCATGAGTTCCCAAAGCAATTTTGTGTCTGTCCACATAGTTGTCGTCACATAGAGCATCTATGAACAAAAAAAAAAATTAGCTAGTCTCCTCCAGGGGCAGCCTGCTCTACAAACAAACTGGTCAGTTCAGGGCAGCCTCAGGAACCGAGATTCTGCAGGAACAATGAGGAATACTCCCCACACTCGCCCAAAATACCTGCAGAACCCCTTCCCTTTTTGAAAAAAGAAACTGAAACTGGTTCAAACAGCTGACCTGCCCTGAAAGAACCTGGGCCAGTTGAAGCACTGTAACTGGACGGGGCTCTTGGTGAGCACACAGTCTGACTGACCGAGTCCACTCCATTCCCTCAGAGATACAGCTTGTCCTCTGAATGGCAGAGTTTGCTCTCTGTCCCCCAGTTGGCCCTAAGCCCAAACTGGTCCTGTGATCACAACAGATCGCGAGTGAGCTATTATCAGCCAGTCAGTCGAGATAGCTTGAGAACGGGTACGCAGAGACTGTCTGATGGGGAGCATGTGGCGCCTCCGCGACTCGCATGAAGACGTGGCGACATGTGCCTTAGCCGAAGGCGGTAGACATTGTACCTGATCTGGCCCACCCTGGAGCCGCAAACTGGAAGAAATGGTCTGTGTAAACGAGAAGAATCGAGATATGAAAGTATGTGTCCTTCAGGCCGATACAACGAAACGAATCCTAGGGATGGATGCAGCTTCTGAAGATTGCGCTTTGCGTGAGCATTCTGAGCGGAGAGCTGCTGTGTGGGGCCCGATTCAAAATCTTGCAGATAAATCCAGGATATGCCGTAACCGCTGGTTTTCTTGGGTACAATGAAGTGACGGCTCATAGAACCCAAAACCTCACTCAGCTGGAGGTACTGGACTCATCATGGTTCCTTTGCCATCAGGTGACAATCCTTCCTCAAGACAGGGGCAATGACACTTCAGACCTGAGCCAAAAGGCCTCGGAGCACGAGCGACTCAGAAACTGTACATCAGCCTACCCAGACCTTCTGCCTAATCCTGGAGGGGAGCAAGGTGGAAGGCAGGGACCGGACTCCAGAGGCATTGCTGCGAGACAGGGTCTGGTGAGCTGTGCAGCATCTTACTGCTTCCACCGGGGCAAGCAGGGAAGGCCCATCTTTCTGTGGTGTTCAGCGTGACTACTGTCCCAAGGCAAAGGAAGTAAAGGAAACCGATGAGTGAGGCCCGGGGCCATCGGGTCCTGGTCCTTCTAGCCCAGTGACACTGACTGACATCTGAGCTGTCTTTCATTTAGAAAGTGGGCACTGCTGACCGGGGGCAGCAAAAAAAGGCAGATATCGCGCTGAAGCAGCAGCTGGTACCCCGTAGATCCGAAGTGCCATCACATCAATACAGAAGAGGTCTTCGGGGAGAAAACAGCAGACTGCTTAAGCGCAAAAATCCTGAAGCTCATCACTCAGAGGACACAACTGGTTGGCTCCAAAGCCAAAGCATATGTGTCACTGACTTCTGCTTCATCCACACTGGCAGGCAAGGCCGCGAATGAAAGTCCTGCATGCCAATGTTCATTGGTCTTTTAATTCACTCTAAGGGCAATTGGGTTCCCTGAGCGTGATCCCAATTGTTGCAAACTCCTTCAACGAGAGGTAAGAAGTCCCTGAACGCAAAGGGAACAATGGACATAACCATACACATGGATGCAAACAGCCAATTAGCAGTGAAAACACAAATGTTATTATGTCCCTTTATGGAATTAAATAGCTCAAGAGACATATTCAGACTATTGTTTCATGTGTGGGTGGAGTCTTGTATAACTGGACTTTGCAACTTTTGAGCAGAATCCTCCACTTGCAGCTTTTTCTGGGCAGGAGGATTTTGGACAGAAAAGACCATATGACTTACATGAAAAGAAACCAAGCACATTTTGTTTTGTTTAAATGTATTTGCGGTAACATTTCTAAAATAATGATACTAAAATAACAGTACTTATTTTGATACCCCAATAACAAATCTGTGGTAATGTTGAAAGTAACCTTGTTTTATCAGCTTCAAAACATTGTACAAATTGCAATATATTAACAATAGCTTGATCTTATAGATGAAAGCAAATTAAATTTGAGATTCAACCCAGTTAGTAGAATTCAGTGTCTGTTGCTCCTTTCATACACTATCCCATCCAAACATTAGAGCTAGGAGGCCAAAAGCTTGTTTCTGATATTTAACTCTACTACATATACTTGGCACTATAGATCTCAAAAATGAAGACAAGTTTGAACGGTAAGAAACATTTTTGGACTGTACTCTTCAGTTCTTTCACCATTGGCAGGTGTATGCAGGAAGATAAGTTAATTTTGCGAAAATGGACAGCAGCTCTCTGCAAACAAAAGAAATCAGAGCAATTGTGTGTTTATTATAAATTTAAAACAATGGGGAATATACAATTCTGCCAGTGAATATCTAGATTGCTTGCCATCAAAGTAAGACTTTGAGTATTTAAAAGTTAGTTTTTTTCTTCACTTTTGCTCACAACAGCTCAGCCAATGATTCCTTCCTTGCAGAAATATTTCAGGGATGATCAGGTCACTCAGATTTTTGTAGCAGGGCTCATATACTCTGTAAAATACGCCCATACACATGATGCATATCCCCTTCCACTCCTCTTTGGCTGTAGTTTGACATATTTTATAGGGTTTCAATGTTCAGCCTAGATCTCAGCACTATCAGTGGAGTGTTTGCCATGGCAAAGAAACCATTCCAAGATTTTATACACACATAAATCTATGGAGGGAAGAATGTACACTGGTATATTGATAAGTGAAGAAGATTGTGAATGTCATGCTTTCATTGTGCATCTATATATATATATATATATATATATATATATATATATATATATATATATATATATATATATATATATATATATCCTATGTGATGCATGCAGTGTGTGTGGCGTGTGCACTTTTGTGTTTTGTGCCAATCTTCAAATACGTTTTTGCCTCCAATCAAAGTTTGTAATGTTATGATTCACATCTTTCATGTAGCTGGTTGGCTTGGTTCATGGCTAATAACGCTTTAGCAAAGGCTTTTTAAATCCCTATGGGAGAAATGAATGGGAAAAAATACTTCAAACGGTGCTGAAAAAGTCCCTATAGACACTAATGCACTGATATTCTTAAAAAAGGGAAGGATATTTATTGTGTTTATCTTGTTCCATAAAAGGCTAACCCCTTAACTGTCATCTCCCTTGTATTTAAAATGCCTAATCTTAACTTCACTATATTTCTATTAAATCCTAATCTAATTATGACAATTATATATTGTTGGAAAGGATCTAAGACTTCTAAATTGACATTCTCACCTGTTTGTGTTACAATTTATGTAGGAAGAGTAATTGTTGAATTTATGACAAGTAGTGCGCCTCAAAAAATCTGCATCACAACAGGAAGGTCTGACCTTTGTCACAAAAAGTCAATGCACCCACTTTTAATCATTGAAACTTCTGTTTTTATGCTAAAAGTTCATAATAAAACGCATACAGTAATCTAGTATTTTTCAATAAAAATATATATATATACACTATAATATTATCCTCTAAAAATTATAATATATATACATATCCTCTAAAATATAATACTATTGTTTATTGCCTTTTTATTATATCACAATATAAATATATATTTATTATATTTTAGTAGTTATCACAAATTAGGTATCATTTGAAAGCTTATAAACTCAGAATTCATCCTGTGAAAAATGTTTTATAATTGAACATTACCATAGAAACTGGTACTTATTTTATCAGGCTCCTCCCCTTTTGGGCATCATTATATTTCATAATTTAGGACCAAAATCTTTTCTAATCTTGAGACAACACATATTGTCAGAAAGGTCTAAGTCTCAAGGTTCCAAATTTTGTGACAAAATTGATATTTGGACAGAAATGTATTAATTTGTTAAGGCAGAATGTATACAACTAAAGTCAATGGAATTCAATGGCACCCAGTGGCTATTTTTGGTACTACGCCTAAACAAAATCTCATGGGAATTTCAATTTTTGTGATATCAACTTCAAATTTGGAACATAACTTGGTTAGATTTATTGCTTTGAGTTTATAGTAATTTTAGAGTAAAACATATTTTGTAAAATATATATTTTATATAAAATAAAAAATATAGCACAGTATATTTGATTTAATGTGAATTTAAACTTCCATAACTTTTTCATACTTTCATTTTTTGAAGTGTTTTCACTTCAGCAATAATCTGCTGAGTGTTTTCTTTAAAACAAGACCAAACTTGGGTATATATATCCAAAGCATTCTTGAATTGCAACCATTTAAATTTGTATAGTGCATTTTAACCCCCATTCTCAAAAAGGGGGTGACAGGTAAGGGGTTAAACATCCATGGAACCTTTCCATTCAACAAAAGGTGTTTATTAGTGTAAAAGAGTTCTTCAAGTTATTGAAAAAGTAGAATGATTCTTTAATGTCATTGCTGCAAATGTAGGAAAGGAAAAATATCCCATGGTTGCCATAGCAACGAGATCATGTGTGCACTGTTCATCCAATTGCTAAGGCAAGCATAGTCATTGCGTTTCAAATATTTAGAATTAATTGGAACAAACAGCACAAAAGTAAATATTACATTTCAGAGTGTGTAAACAAAAATTGAAATTGAATTGTTTCATAGTCAATGAATTTTGTAACATGAAGATGCCTACTGTTATTTCCATCTTTGTTACAGCAAACCAGCTTTCAATCAATTTGAATTTTATAAAGCACAATAAATAATAAATAAAAGTGACTTAATTTGACATGAAATAATAATTGAGAGGCTACTGTTACTTTTTTAAACAATCAGTCAGGCATAGTAACAACCCAAAACATTCAAGCCACTGCATAGTAACACTCTGGAAACCATCTATTACACCCAAGCATTGTAGCATTGTAGAGATGTGCTCAGGCAATCACCATATTTTCTTCAAATAGCTCACAGTAGTATGTCACATTATATCATAAAGGAGAAATGTGAATTCTTTCCCTGACAATGGCTAAAATTGCTAATCCTCAAATGATCTGACACCACATTTAGAACGCACGCTGTTTCCTTAATGATTAATTTGTGTCGGTGTGTGTTGGCGAGAGACAGAGTGGTAATTCAGATAATGCGTAAATATGGTGTTTCTTGACAGACCTCATCATTTGCTTATCAGTCCAGTGCAGAGGTGAGAAGAAAATTGGTATTTTTTTTGTCAGTATACATGTGAGGACAATTTGGTGCGTGTGTGTCTATATGTTAGAGCAGATACCGACAAAAACTTACAGGGTCAGCTAACTTTACGAGCCCGCTCTCATCCTTTAGCGTCACATAAAGCGCTTTATGACAAAACGGCGCTATACTACGCACATGGTACCTTTTATCGTTTATATAAACATGTGAACTCAAGGCGTCATAAATCCTTTAAGCAGTATATGAGACTACCCTAACCCCGACACCTAAACCTAACCATCACAGCGCGTGTTATATAAACGATAAAGGGTACCATGTGCGTAGTATAACGCCGTTTTGTCATATAACGTTCTCATATGACGCTGAAAGGATGAGAACGCGTTGAACTTTACACAGTGTGAGTGATGTGTTTCACTCCTGCGTGCTAGTCTGTGGAATACACGAAAGACTGAGGTTCCTGAGATAGCAGTGGGCGGCAAGGTCATGCGGTTTGCACTTTGTTGTAATTCAGGGCAGCGACACTCGTCCTCTCGGTTCAAAATGACAAAACAGGCATTGTTCCTGCAAGGAGCTTAGCACTGAACTGTGAATAATTGCTTAAACTAAATACTGATACCAGAATGTTCAAAGTGTGTGTCTTGGCTGTAAAGTGTCACTTCAGGTCTGTTTTGACACATGTGTTGGGCAGTATGTTTCCCCTGCAGTGATTTTAACAGGCCGAGCATCCAAGAGATTATGACAGTGAATGCAGCCGGCCTTTCTTTTGATTCCTGGTACACTTGGGATCTCTCCGCATCTAGCTGGTGTGAATTATTGGCCGTTCAGACGTGGTCCCAGAACTGCTTGATTAGTCCTCATTTGTCATTTCATGTCAGTTGTGAGGCTGTGAAATACTAGCAGACAGGCCTTTGGCAAATGCTACTGCATCCTTTTTTTCGGTGGTGCTGGACTCTGTAAGCAAATAGCAAGGATTGCTCTGCTACAAATGTTCCGTTTTCCAAAGTAGAAAGATCAGGAGATTTGATTCATGTGTACACGCAGTTGCTGTGCATGTGCCAAAACCTAGACTCTGAGAAGAGATATGTACTCTGCACCGTATTCAAGAACATATTCAGTCTATATATAAGCTTAAAAATTATAATAATTAATAAATGCATTCTATTTATTTATTAAATCTTAAATGGATGCAGCCTTTTTGGTACCTTCATTCTCCCTTTCCTCTAAGCCCAGTCCAGCAATAGCTAGCTAAATGTATATCTA